>JAGFVP010000283.1:0-38047 GCA_021031095.1 Bathelium albidoporum | reverse complement strand
GGGCGGGAGAGTAATGGGGAGGTATTGTGGAGGGGAGCCCCAGGTGGTGACTTGGGCGGCCTGGATTTCCATTTTGGGAGGGTCGGAGGAGAGAGTGTGTGGCAAGTTTTGAGCGATTGACGTTTCTGTTCGAAAGGAAGGAGAAAGCAGTGGGTATTTGATGGGAGTTGTAGAGGAGCAATTCCTAAGGTAGTTGCAGAGGTGATTTTGCGGAATTATGAAGAGATGAGATCTCAGTTTAGACATAAAAGTTGCTCACTTTAATCGAGCTGATTTACCTGTCGATGCCAGAACGTTTTATACGCATTCTTTTTTTCACGCATGTCGTCTACTCCCTGAGTACCTGCGGATTCGTGTAAACGGTAAATCCGAGTTACGAGACCTCGCCCGAGCCGACCTCCGTCCGCAACAAAGCCAACGTATGCTCCTCCACTTGTGGACTGAAGCCTCTATCATTGGCTTTAGTAAGCGAACTCTGTTGAGGCTCTTGCCTTGTGTGGTTTCACATATTGAAATGAATACCACTTCCGGTATCAGGCGTCCAGCTTGCTATTCTAAGCACACCCCTTCATACGGAGTATATACAATATGGACTTGGGGGCTCTCAAGTGGTACTAAAATCCCAGCGGCTATGGCGTAATATTTGACGCAAGCACTCTGACCGACGTAAAATACTGCGCAATTTGGGATACTTCAATGACCAGCTTGAGATTTTCTCAAGACCGTTGCCCATGTTATAAGCAGGTCGTGCGCCATATTGGGCAGTTATGCAAGAGGGCAGCACTGCAGGAGGATACGAGCTTAGTAGACTATCTGGCCAGCACTGATCAAAGATTGTAGTCATGACTTAGTTACCGAACTCAAGGAATTTATGTCTTTCAGTAAAGTGGAGTATTTGAACTACCTTTCGCCCCAGCAACTCGGTTCCAGGAAGGTTGACCGTTCTGCGACGCCATCAACTTACGAGCCCGCTCAGCTATCGCCCCTGCTCCGACCGGTGACGTCTAAACTATACGAATCGTACTCATTCGAGCTGGGACCGGCCGCGGATAGAGCCCAATCTTGCACCATCGGCCAAAGGGTTGGTCACCGCAAAAGAAAGGACCCCGCTCCGCCTCCGTACAAACGCCCCACCATCGCGACCTAGGCAGCCATGCGACCTCGGCAGACATCCAAAGATGATGAAGAGTCCGACCTCGCCTCGAGATACGCACGTAAGTGCTGTTCGCAAGCAGAGCGGCGTGATGCTGTTGATGCCGACGCGAGGATAGCCATGTGGCCTTACGCCATCGCAGCTTTAGCTATCGCATGTTTTTCTAAAGAGAGCCTTGTGCCGAGTTGAAGATTTTTTCTGTTCATAATTCCTGTGTTTTCCGTTCGGCCCATCTTGCTTTTGCTGGTATAAGATAGTGCATCTATCTGTTGTAGTCTGCTCAGGATTTCACCATCTCCTTCATCCTCTGTTTTTCCCTGAATCTTTAGGACTTTCTGCCAGAACACTCTTCGCCATGGTTTCGAACCAAGGCCTCATTTTCAAAAAGGTCCCAGACGGACTGCCCAAGCCTGGAGAAGACCTTGTCGTGGAAGATCGGCCGTTCGATCTGGAAACCACTCCGCCACCATCTGGTGGTATTATTGTCCGCGTCCACTACATCTCTCTGGATCCATACCAGCGAGGTCGCATGCGCGATCCCAAAATCAAATCCTATTCTCCTCCCTACGAGCTCGGGCAACCCATCACGAATCGTGCAGTCGCCACGGTTGTTAAGTCCGATACGGATAAATTTAAGGCTGGCGATCTCATAGTAACGCAAGGGCAATGTCGATTCGAGGAGTACTCGTTTCTGGATCAGGAGGCTGTAGGAGCAGCGCAGCACTTGGATAACCCCTACAATCTGGATCCTAAGACCTTTGTTGGAGCATTGGGAATGCCCGGCCTCACCGCATATAGCTCGTTCTATGAAATTGGGTCGCCGAAGAAGGGAGAGACTATCTTTATCAGCTCTGCGAGTGGTGCTGTTGGACAGCTCGTGGGACAATTAGCCAAGCGGGAAGGTCTAGAAGTTATTGGCAGTGTGGGAGACGACAAAAAGCTTGAATACATTACAAAGGACCTCGGCTTTGACGGAGGATTCAATTACAAGAAAGAAAAGCCGTCAGATGCGCTGCACAGGCTGGCTCCGAAGGGCGTCGATATTTACTTCGATAATGTTGGTGGAGAACAGCTGGAAGCAGCCATTAACGCGATGAACGCGTTTGGTAGGATCATTGCATGTGGCATGATTTCACAATACAACCTCAAGCCACAAGACATGTATCCCATCCGCAATCTTGTGCAGGTGGTTGGCAAGCGAATCAAGATGCAAGGCTTCATTGTCGGCGATCTGAACCTGCGCGGATATGTGCAGGATCATCAGAAGAATGTGCAGAAGTGGATTGCAGATGGAAGCTTAAAGGCGCAGATGGACGTGACAAAAGGCATTGAGAATGCAGCAACTGGTTTCCGCGGGATGCTTGAGGGAAAGAATTATGGCAAAGCAGTATTGGAAATCCATCCATTGGAGCAGGTCAGTCCTGCTGCTACGTCGCGTCTTTGACTTTCTGACCAACTAGTGTAGTAAGAATGGAAATTGAGGAGGCGGAGCAACTGTCTCCATCGTTCCTGCGTCATCGACTGCAGTGTTGAGTGTATGTGTAGTATCTATCGAAACGGTACAAAAAGCAGTACGCATGAGCTCTGCCTATAATTTCAACTTTGTGCGGGCACATGACTCCACTGCACGCCAATTTTCAGAACTATTCCCGTCTTTAAGGTCCCGTAATCACTATCGAATTTGGGGTTGAACGACCAACTGATTGTTATCTATACTGCAGGAACTCAGTTCATTAGTCAATAGATTAACAGATGAAATATGGTAAATGGATACCTTAATAGGACATCATTTGCTCCCCTCTAATAGTCACTTATGCTATCAGGACCGAACGCGGGTGAATGCTATAAAGTAGTGCGCTATCATAACTCTTGCTGTTAAAGCATTAGTCAGTGGCATCTCCGATTACGTAGCTAGGCTTGGGCTCCTTTATTGCCAGCAAGTTTGTGTGAGTAGACACAAGAGCACAAGACTTCAGGTACTAGTTATCTCACTTCCGACGTCTGCGCGCTATCTCCATCCTCTGTTGTGCGCCAAACGACTATCGGTTCCTTGCCTTTGAAACGAACTCGCACTTCCTGTACCACAGAATCCAAGAAGGCGGTCGTGTTGCGGTTCCTGGGGAGCTCTTTCATCCCCTCAATCTGATTGAAGAAAGAGTCAAGTGCTGACTGATTTTGTTCTCCATCGACATGAGGCACTCGCAATCGTTGTAGGGCTGTTGGGTTGACTGGGTGCCATTCCCAGAGCCACCCCAAATCTTGGTCATTCAAATCGTCTTCCACATTGATAAAAAGAGTTTTGAGCGTGCGAGGGATACATTTCAGGTCTTCAGAGCAGCCCCATTGCTTCGTGCAGTCTGAAAGGAATCGCCGAAGTAGAGTAACCATTGTGAGCGGAAGCGGAGAAAATTCGCCGTGACCAAATCTATGTCGCCAATTATTATTTCCTCCCTCTTCCATAGATTGCAGGTCTGCCATCAGATGCCCCTTGATTGGTATCTGCTGTGGATAAGGGCCAAGAGTTATGGAAGAACATGGAAGAAATCTCGTTGGACGTTTCCCACAGAAGAAGCGAATATTGACCTCTAGCATGTCAACATGCTCGGTGGCCCAAGGAAACGAGAGCCACGTAGGACAAATGGCGCTTTGGGTAATCATGAGGTCCAACTTATATGGAGTCTTGCAGGTCTTGCTATGCTGCTCGAGCGCTGCCAGAATTTCACTTCTCAGCTGCTTGTTGCATCGCAGGAGACTCGTGCAAGGGGTTACGCTGGGAGATATTGCGGTGGGAAGGAAGATCAGGCCGTCGAACACCTCGAGGGCATCGCATACACCTTCAGTGGAGCGAAACGCTCGGCGTTCGTAGAGGAAATCGGGTGAGGACGGAGGATCCACTGCCTGAGACATTAGTAGAGTGTAGATTCCGTCACGTAATTCACGCGGAATTGAAAGAAGTGAAGACATATCCTTGAGCGTGACCTTGACCGACTGAGAATTGCAATGAATACTGCTATCAAGATTTGCAGTAGAGTCGAACTATGCATAGTACAAATGGCCCGCATTAGGTACGCCAAACCCTACCTAGGCTCTACAGGGCGCTAATCGAATTCGATATGGACTATCATAATAATAAACAGCACCAAGACAGCTCTTATGCCTCCACCATATGCTTTCGTCCTATTTGAATCTGGTGTTTTGACTGTTGCTGTCGCTGCTTTTCATTTACAGTTGTTTGAACTTGTTGTTTTATTAGCAGCAGCAGCACCACCTAAGCAGCTAATATTATGTAATGGAGATCTGGAGATGCTGTATAATAGCGGGCACGAAAACGTGTAGAAATGACCTCCCTAGGCATAACGACCAATTAATAAAAAGCAACGACAGCAGCAGTCGAAACACCAAATTCAAATAGGACGAAAGCATATGGTGGAGGCATACGGGTCTGTGTTGGTGCTGTTTATTGTTGTGGTGGTCCGTGATTTCTTAGCGTCCCGTATGGAATGATCCTCACCGCCTCACTCTGCGACCTACACAATCAAAGCATAGTCGATTGGCTTTTTATTCTAATGTCAGCTTTGCTATTAGTACCTCAACAACCCTGCGAGCCTCCCTTGCCGCGGCCGACCACCAAGTGACAATGCCGATGAAAAACGCTCTCAAGAGCAGGATGAGTCAATTTAAACTTGGAGGTACTCCCAATGACTTCTGCTAAGAAGTTTCGAAAGTGTCGTTCTACCCTCCGTAAGACGAAGCAGCTTATAGATCAGCCAAAACCAACACGTCAAGCGCAAACACGGGGAGCTCCAAGTTCTGAACAGTCTTCGAAGCTTGCAAGCCAATCAAAAAGACACAAAGTACGTCTCAAACCCCAGAAACAACAGACTCGCACACTGTCTTTCGTAAAAACGGCAGACTCACACGTCATTTTGCGATTAAAGATCTGCGGCTTACAATTCAATAGACTATTCAGACCGTCGCAAGTCAAAAGCCAAGGAGACACACTCGAACCTCTAAAGACTCTCCACTTTGGGAGGCAATAGATGACATACAAAAACTTACTGGCAAGGGCAAGCGACAACTAGAGAAATTGTTGCCTATTGTTGAATCTGCAAGTCCTGCGGACTCAATATTAGAAGCATATCACGAATACCAGGAGCCGGATGTCCTCCATACTTTCGATCAGGCTCTTCCCAGTATAGAAGAAGCTCCTGTAGTAGCTTCAAAAGCCACGTCAGAAAGTGTCTATGATTCTACTGCTTCTGATGTCGCGTCTTGGCTGAGAGGCCCGTCAGATGCTGAAGACGCTTTCCTTCAGTGTAGCGGCTATACGGTTCCATTGAGTACCGATGCCTTAGCTGCCATCCGAATAGTACTCGGTGAAGAAGCAGCAATAAAAATGGGAGGCATACCGTCCGCGAGCGGCGCTTTCCGGAAAACTTTGAGACATGATCGGAATGTCTTATTCGACGAAACTACTGGGTGGACAGACCCAGAATGGACACATTTGCAAACATACGAGTCTGGTCGAAAAGCAGACGAGCCTTTCATTGCCAATTTTCTAAATAGATTGTGGCGAGCAGACCTTAGCTTTTGTGAACACCAACAAGAAGCGATATTTCAACGAACTATTATGATGGCGATGATCAATCGACACCAGGTTATCTTTGCCGGTAATGAATCTCCAAAAAAGCTTTCAAAAAGTGATTTGATGTTTAGTGTCGAAGCTACATGGAGATGCGACCCAATGCCAACTCGGAAGTACGGGACAGAAACTGGAGAAGACTCCAAAATTTTTGCTTCTTCTCCAAAACCAGATCTCTGTGTTTCGTTTCGTCGAGATAGTGTCATCAACCCAGATCAGTGGCCAATACTAGCCCCTAAAACCCAACATCTAATTGCCTATGAGGGTATAGACGACGACAGGAGCGAGGCGGGCAGAGCTTTCGGGTTTTTCTTTGTCGAGGCCAAAAGATCTAGACTTCCGCCAGACGATGATGTGGCTCTATGCCAGGCTCTTAATAACGCCAGCCAAGCACTCCACAATATCTATGAATTCTTCAGAGAAGCAGAGCAGACCGAAGTGTTCTTTGAGCGTGTTCGGGTATTTTCCGCTACGACCTCAGAAAAAGGCATCATAGTACGTGTGCATAGGGCGACGGAGCTGCCAAAGAACACGGAATCATCTCCAAAACGCATCGTTCCGGAATATCCTCTCCAATTTGAGCATCAGACGTATAAGAGCTTCAGCGGCGAGACATTTGATCGTTCGAAGGTTGTTGAAGTGTTTGAAAAAATCATGATTGGCTATGGAGAAAGACAACTGCTGCAACTCCTCAAAAAAGCTGCAGATGAGGTCGGAAAGAAAGCGTATAGGGCCATGTGTCAAAACAATAACCATGTGAATCCGTTGGCATTCAACGATTACCGCTATGGCCAATCCGGTAGGCCTGACAGACAGGCCAGCAGAACCCAGACGCCAGCTGTTGCAGCAAGCCAACCGAGACGCCTCTACATAACGTCCATGCCACCACCAGATACGCCCAGGTCTTTGCAAGAAAGCCGTGCTTCCGAATCAACCAAAGCGATCAGCCCAAAAAGGCGGCGTTCAGGTAGCAGGCTATCAAGGCAACGCGATAGCCCCGTTAAGAAGAAAAAGGCCAGGGAATTGGTCGGTGTTTTTCTATAATTCTTTAGCCTTTCTGACAGCACCAACAATAAGCGATTAATCAATCTCAACGCTTTTGAGAACGTACAGTACCATGTGTGTTCTCTGCTCAAATACTCTATGACAAGTATCATCAGAGAGGCTAAAGCACTATACTTATCGGGCCTTGGTCTTTTGCTTCTTAGTAGGACTGTTGCGGTATCTTATGCCATTGGAGAAATTTCACAGCCCGTCTAAGGTTGACACGGCTCCCTTATCCAAACGAGCGGCGCCGATCCTATTTCTACCACTCTGGACAATGGCAGGGTTTCTTGTAATTTCTCGGACTCTCTGCTGCTGTTCAAATACACGAGGATTCCATTCCAACATGGTGTCTCTCCAATGAATCCTCCTTTTCGTGTACAGGATCTACTGCTCTACCGCCTTATATCCTTATCTTGCCTTTCGTACCTCGCCTTTTTTGGGCGGTGGGCTATGGTTTGTTGAACTGAAAAGGCCTGCCTCTTTTGGAGCTAGATGAAGTAGCTACACATAGAATTTAGAACTTGTAGATGTTCAATGCTCCAAGTCCAAATCCCTGGACTGACGTGCATGGTATGGCACGCTTCTTCGGCCGAGTTGCAAGCATGCCACGCAGTTGCCTTAAAGGAAAGAGCTCAAAGTCGAAGCCTATTACGGCAGGAGCGACCTACATCACTACTTCGCCTGCATTCACCTCTTCTTCTCTTCTTCTCTTCTTTAGCACAACGGATGAATACAAAACCAGTTCTTTACTTGTGCCCTCATAAAGTCGCTCGCCGACGTGGCATCGTAAGACAATCTCGAAACAGCAGCAATTGCCACGGTCGTCAATTTCTGCACGTGTATGAATAAAGACCAAAGTAGAAACAATCGAATTTGTGTTCGAGACGCTCTATGACTAACTACAGGTGGTTCGCCGTAACGTCATATCTGATGAGTCGTTACTAATTACTGGATACGAGCTACCATTGTGAAGACCAAACTTTTCTCTGCGTTCCTTTGAGGAGGATAAATCCATTGATCTTCTTCATTGAAAACCATATCGTCCTGGACGCTCATCATGAACACGTCGTCGTTCCAAGATTCTATCTCCTCCTCGATACTGTAGGAGTCCCAAGGACCGCGTACCTTATACTTCGCTTGTCCATCGTAATGCGAGCTCTGGGAAAGCTCTATCCGCGTTTGCGTCTGTGTCCTGATCATGTAATGCCAAAGGCTATTGCTAGGCATGCGAAGCTTTGCGCTATACGCCTCCCACAACGTCGGCAATAAGTCAACATCAGATGCCCCGTGTCGTATCAGGTCCTGTCCTGCAGGACGTTCGTTCAAATTTTCATAGCGACCACCTCTCTTAGGATCGTAAAGACAGCTGAGGGTCTCTTTCGTTTCTCGCCATGCTCTTTTGACAACATCAGCAACAGGACTGTTATTTTGGATGCATTTAGCTAAACCGGCCACGAATTCTTCAGAACCCTTTTGTGTTGCTGATTCGAGCAGCTGGAGGTCGATGACAGCGTTGACAGAAATGTTGTAAAGGTTGTAAAGCGCATCCGAGTCGTTACGGACGTCGAAAAATACTTTCGGTATTTCCTTACTCTTAAGAATAGTTTTGAGGGAATCACCTCTTTGACTGCTTGATATCACAAAGGCTTTTTCGCCTAGAAGGTGGACGTCAGTAACGTAGGTCTCTGATTGTGGGGCAACATGAACTGTTCTAAAGGAGATTGAGCCAAGTCGGCCAAGTTTGATGCCCTCGAAATCAAAGTACAATGGAGGAGGATGGATGGGAAGATCAGTGAGAGAGTCGAGTGGACAACCCAGCGCAGAGAGTGAATCGACGACCGACCGACCGGGCTGTAGCTGTGTTGCCGACATTTTGTAAGAGAAGTTCTCAAGAGAAGAGGCCTCACGTGTAGGTGTCATCTCTCAAATCTGTCGTGTAACAATTAGAGCCAGTCACAGGGTGCCACAAATCTTAAGCGAGCCTCAGCCTCTTGCCTTCTCCACGCTTCGTTTCTGAATTCTCTATATTATCTTCGGTGCATGAAATTCACATCAATAATGGACTTGAAGGATTGGTTCATGGTGTCCGGTCTTATTTTTCTGTAAATATCTAATACAGCATTAGGGACTGGTCAAAACCAATTACCAGAATCGTAGTCGGCCAAGAGAAAGCAGTCTTCCACGTGCATTCGGATGCTTTATCTTGTAGATCTCCAGTGTGGAAGTCTCGCTTGGAAGGCGCTTGGAAGAATGATGAGCGCGTCATCGACTGGACGGATTTTGATGTTGAGACGATCAAATGTGTCTTGATCTTCCTCTATACGGGGAACTATGATCCGGCCAATAAGACAACGAGCCAAACCGAAGCCCGGCGTGAGTTCAATGTTTCTTGGTGATGATCTGTCAGCTAAACTATGGAAAGTACTACCGCAACAAGTCTCGGACGGTTCAGATGCAACAACAAACGGAGCAATAGGTTCGACAGCTCAGGATGACAAAACGAAGCCAGAAGATCCAGCCAGAGACGAGAATCCTGTGTCTCTACCTTGTACACCTGGCGAGCTTCTTGTTGCGCATTCTAAAGTCTACATATTCGCTGCCCAGTTCTTATGCTCGGAGCTGAGGGAACTTGCACTGCAGCGTCTTGGCGAAATCTTGAACTCCGCCGACCCGAAAGCATCCAATGTATTATCGGGATTGTTGGAAGCCGTCGTACTTGTCTATGACCAAACTCAAGAGCAGACGTCAGGCGCTGAACCTGTCAGGCCAATACTGATGAGCTTTCTCGCCAGATATCTGGAATACGTGGATGATATTGATGCTCTGCTGTTAGAAAACCAGGCGATAATAAGAGACCTCATGCAAGAAACGCTAAAGCGTGCAATTACTGCAGAACGAAAGGTTGTAGAATCGTCGGAACGAAAGGTGGAGGGATCGAAGAAAGGTCGTCGCTGCAAGCACTGCAAGTCGTATACGGCACGTGAAACTGAATTTCAGGCAGCTGAACCTGAGGAGGTTGAATCTTGGGGTTGGAACGGATCCAATGAAGTCTTTGGACGGACTGTGAACACGTAGTCCAGGTACAAGGCTGAAGGACGGTTGCAAAAGTAGGGAGTACCTCCACAGATACACTCTCTGAAATCAGATACTTGAGGTCTTCGACAGCTACATTTTCCTTTTCCTTAGTCTTCTACATAAAACTGACTCTCGTCATCACTCATGTGTCTTTCTTTCCAACACTTCTGAATCTCCTCATGTTTGCCCATGGGCCTGGTCGAGGGCGAATTGTGCAACGGCCGGCACTAGAATTAGTGGCAAGATTGGGACCGAGGTGCATGATGAGCAGAGTTCATCACCCTTTTGTCGACAAGCTGAAAGGAATGCCTGGTCGGGGCTGAAGGAAGCCGCAGCCCGGATGCGGCTTAGTAACGGACGTTGGGGCGTGATTGGTTACGCGGCGTAACACCACCCGGCGAAACCAAACGAAACAACGCAGGGGACTGCATCACAGCGCTTGGGCCCCATCTTGTACTGCAGCTTCATGTGTACCTGTACAGACTCAACTGCCTTCAACGCCGCACTGAGCATGCGCGGAAGCATTCGGCGAGATGCGATAGAAAGCAGCTTGATACGTGCGTGGAGCCCCATGATCCAGCCAGCTGCATAAGCCAAGCTCGGATGGACCGGACTTGGAGCTTTGGTCGGTGGCGGCGTCGGCGAGTCATCGATAGCGGCGCTGCACTCGCTCTTCTGTTCCTGGAAATGATGTCAGCTGCCTGTCCTCGGGGTTTTCCTGCGCCTTCCGCTGCGACTGCGTCCTGCTGAAGGCCGCCGTGATTTCTCATCCCATCCTCGCATCTCTTCTCCCTTTGAGACCATGACCTGAAGCAAACGCTTCTCAATCACAGCCACCATCTTTGAAGCCGCTTCTTCCCTACCCATTCATGCCTCGGAGCTTTTGAGAGCCAGAGCGACGTACCCCGCTTTCGCCGTTGACCATGCCATATCAGCAAACAACATGGGAGAAGACCAAGACCACAAGCAAGGCTGGCTTCGACAAAGTATGGGGTTGGGCCGACAAGCTTGGTGCCCCCGTCAACAAGCTGTCGAATAAGTTGGGCTCAGAAGCGTTCTGGCCGACGACTTTGGATAAGGAAAGCGACAAGGCTGCGCGGATACTGCGCAGCTTCTGTAGTAAGGCTTCGCAAACCTTGGGCTTGATCTACTGGGGGTAAGGAGTACTGATAATCTTGATAGAGGATGGCTTCTACGATGTGGAGCTCACAAAGTCCAATGATGGACCGAAACAAAAGCAGAGGGTCTTGAAGAAGATTCCACCAGAAGTTAGTATTGGCTGTCCTCCACGAGTAGTTTCATTGCTGATTGGCTTTGCCTAGGTCATTCGCAATGCCAAAGGTTTGGCAATCTTCACTACCATGCGCACCGGCCTTTGGGTGTCTGGAGCAGGAGGTAGTGGAGTATTGCTGGGACGAAAAGAAGATGGATCATGGTCACCACCTTCTGGCATCTTGCTACACACCGCGGGCGTGGGTTTCCTGGTCGGTGTCGACATCTATGACTGCGTAATAGTCATCAACACCCAACAAGCTTTAGACGCATTTTCCAAATTACGATGCACCGTTGGTGGCGAAATCAGCGCTGTAGCAGGACCAGTGGGAGCTGGTGGCATTCTTGAGACAGAAGTCCACAAACGGCAGGCGCCAGTCTTTACTTATCTGAAGTCGAGAGGCTTCTACGCTGGAGTTCAGATCGACGGCTCGGTCATCATCGAGAGAACAGACGAAAATGAAAGGTTTTATCTGCAACGGTTGTCTTGCTCTGACATCTTGGCCGGAAAAGTGCGACATCCACCTTATGAGCTAAGGACGCTGATGGAGACCCTCAAAGCCGCGGAAGGAGATAGCTTCAATGAGAGTCTGCTTCCCAGCGAGCCTCCACCAGGTGATTACGAAGTCAGAGAAGAACAAGGTGGCCACATATTTGGCATCCCAGACAAGGATGATCCGGATCCTTTTGGCGTCAAAGCCCTGCAAGACGCCGGCATGGAGATTCGCGAAGCCACTACTCGAGCACGCGCCTCTGCCGACGATTTTGAATTTAAACCCAGTCCCACTAGTCCCGCCTTCTCTGCCTTCAACCGCCGTAGTATGGACAGCAAGAGCAACCATAGTCTCAGCCGCCGCAGCAGCTGGCGCACCTCCACATTCAGCAATGAGCCACCCCGCAACGCGACCTCCGACTCTGCTACCCAGACTGAGTTTGGGGATGACGCTGCTCCCTCAAAATCCGAAAGCCCCCGCCGCAGTCCCCACCGCCACTCCCGCCAACCCAGCCTCGGTGACATCCACGAAGATAAACCCACTACCATTGTGACCTCGCCTCCCACAGATGAATCTCACGAGCCCATCCGTTCCCCTCCTCCTGCCATCCTCACCAATGGCTCTGCCCAACATACTGACACTCCCCCCGCTATCGACGATGCCGACGACGAACCCGTCATTCACGAAGCCAAAGCAGCCTCTCCCGCCACCGCTTCTCCCCAAAGAATTACCAAACCCCAACTTCTCACAAAAGCCCGCCTCGTCACGGTTCCGCCTCGGGGCGCTCCACCCGCATTGCCCCCACGCAACCCTGGTCGTGGCTCCCGAAAGGGCCCACTCGTCATCAATGCCGACCCTGCCGAAGGCGAGAGCGCCAGCCCTGTATCACTATCATCACCTGTGTCGTTTTCACGCCGGTCGATGGAGCGGGAGTCAATGTCAGAGCACCGTAAGGGTAGCGAGGCGAGCGAGGAGGTGGCGACGGCAGCGGAAACGGAGGCGGGCCGGGAGACGGATGGAGACAGTCGCGACTCAAGAGTGGATTCAGCGAACGGGGAGGGGGAAATGGAGAAGCAGCGGGATGGTGCTGCTGGTGTGAAGGGGCCGGGCCGGGCGTCACCGACGATGCCGGGGGCGTTTGAGGATGTGGCGTTGGGTGAGAAGGAGGACTTTTCGTAGATTTAGGAGAAGCAGGTTTGATGAACATGTTAGGCGTTGACTGGATGATGTGCTAATATTTTCATGGATGGAACGAGGTCTTAGCGTAGGAAAAATTGGTGAAGAGGGGTTGTATAGCGTTTTCGTTACTTTCGTATTAAATCTCATACACTTTTTCATTATACGATACGCTTAAGACGATGATCGGAATCGCCTGTCAAATTCGGAGGCTGCCCTCCTTTCTCCACCTCTTCATTCTGAATCACCAGCCACAGCACCTCTTTCCCGTCGGAATCTACCTCCTCATAACGTCCTGCCTCCTTGACACTCCTATCTACCTGCTTCCCCCTGCGCGCCCTCTTCTCCTCCCGCCTTCTCCTCCTCGCCTCCAGCCGCTCAATCGCTTCCACCTTCTCCCGCTCCACCCGCTCCGGCTCCTTTCTCCCCCGCCTTAGCGCCCGCTCCGCCCGTCGTTCGATCTTTCCCAGCCGTCGTGCAAACTTACGCTTCCGCCTCGCTGCTTTTCGCTCCTCTCTGCGCTTCCCCCTGTCTCTACCTGGATCTTTCTCCTTAGCCTTGGCCTTACCCTTGTGCGAAGATGAACGCGAAGACGAGCGCGAAGACGAGCTAGATGAACTGTGCGAAGCGCTGCCAGAGTCGGCGTCGGAATCGTCGTGTGATGATTTGACCTGAGCGCTGGCTTGCGCTGTGGTCTTGGCTTCTGATCTAGCTGTAGACCTGAAAGACGATGCGGCGCCTTCCAGCGCGCGGTCGACCTCGCGATGCCTCCACCGGTCCCCACGCGCCCACGTGTCGAGTCCCGGCCCCGGTCCTTCTTCCCGTGATGACGAACGAGCGACGGAGGAGGCCTTCGGCGCTAGCAACGCCGCCGCCACGCGCCGTTCCCCGCGCACGCGGTCGCGGAGCTCGAGGAGCGTTTGCACGTCGCTGCTGGGCCTGCGGCTGGCGCTCACGAGGTCGACGGCCTCGGATGGGCCTGCATCGGCGGGCGAGCAAGAATCAGGCGCTTGCACGACCTCGGCCCAGGGCTCGAGACCGGTGACGCGGTGGCCAGCGCGCAGAGCGGCTCGGGCACGAGTTGTACGCAGGACTTCGACGACAGAAGGGTGGGGCGCGGAGAGCGTGGAGACAAGGTCCTTGGTTGCGACGAGGCTGACGCGGTGGCGATGGCTGTGGAAGAGAGTGGTGTTGAGGTGGGAAAGGTAGCTGTGCACGAGGGGGTCGGAGACGGGGGTGGATAGGGAGGGGATGTCTTGGGAGAGGGAGAGGAGGATGTTGAGGTTGGCGACGAAGGTGTGGAAGATGGAGGGAGGGATGTGGGGGAGAGAGGATGGGTGGATAGTGGGGAAAGAGAAGGGTAAGAATGCAGTTGGGAGAGAGGGGATGAGGATGGGCTGGCGGAGAGAGGGCGCTGACGAAGACGGTTGATCCGCAGGATACTGCTCTGCAAATTGCAAAGCGTGCTTGAGGAGAGCAGAACTTGGTTCAGTAGAGTCTGCAGCGAGGGCTCCCGAAGGAGAGAACCGGTTAATGGGCGTGGCGTGCTGAATAGACTGAGCTTGCCGGCTGTTGTGGTGAGAATTGAAAGCATTGGTAGCGGTGTTAGAGGATGAGTGTCTCTGCCTTGAGGGGGTTCGAAGAGTGAGATTCTGGAAAAACTGCTCTGGCGCCTGAACTTGAGCTTGAGGGTCTTCGTAAGATGGCGGAGGCTCGTTCGGAAGAGTCTCGTCTGTGTACGAATCTGGAGCTAGCGTCCCATCTGGTCGGCTTTGCGTATGGCTGATGTCTTCAGACGAAGATGGATGTGTTGTTTCGTTTGCTGGGATGTTTTGCCCACCTAGGTTGCGGTTTCCTGCTCTTGTTTCATAGTCATGTCGGCTTTCTCGACGTTCTCGACGGCCTGGAGGATGCGGTAGACGTGGACTCGCATCTCCATCGTTGATGCTTCCGATGGAATTTTGCTCAAGCTCCGCGATTGATCTCCATGTCTCCCGTTCCTGCCCGGCTCTCGGCCGCTCTAGATGACTCATGTCGGTAGAGCCAAGGTAGCGGCCTGTTGCAACGATCGGAAACTTGATGTTGACCGAACAGAGCAAACGCAAATAGCAGTAAATGTAGAAGAGCTAGATTACTTCATGAGCGAAAAGAGGCGCCTACAGCTCCTGATGTCACGGGCGCCTATCCTAATCGCCTGTTCTCCAAGGCTGAACTTGCTTACCCTGTTACACGACAAAGCGTGGGGCAAAGGATTCGTGTTAATGCATCCAGCTCGGCAGAGACATTCGATGCCTTGACTGATTCGCTAATTAAGCGAGCAGGCGAAAATCTGGATTCACCGTGAGAGAGCATTTACAAATTATGCTGAAATTCCAGGACGCTGGTGATTGAAACGGTTCAGGGGTCTCAGCTTGCGCTAATCTCATCTGCTCTGCACTTTGTGGAATCTTTTATATGAAGATCATGCTGTTCTTGTTCAATTCTTTGATGTTTCAGAACGCCAGGAGAAGCTGCAAGTTAGCGTGGTCATTGTCGTAGACTTGATTCTCGCATTCAATTTGAGCACGAGCATCCATTTAAGCTAGTTCTATATACAACTTGAGCTGCTATCCTCCTGCTGTGTCTTGCATTTTAACATTAATGGCATTTGTTCCGAACAAGATCCGATTCCATAAGCTTGGGATATCTGAGAGTATATTCCAGCTCATTCCAGGTCTCCAGTGGTTAGTAGATGTACGCCATTGAACAACCATCACGTTCGATGCAGCACCAGCATACAGAAGGAGGAAAAATTGAAATGCGAGTATTCTTCTTCTGTGCCTGAGGTAGCTGCGCTGACACGCAGGTAGCTGCTAACCTGGCCACCCAGTTTTTATGAGCCCGAATGACAAATTTGCTGTTAGGTTGTTTGAGGACTCCATCCCAGGACTTCACTGGAAGTATCGGATTCTCCTTTGGTGGAGCGTTTTCCGGCCACGTACATTGGTTTGGAATATGTATTTTAGAGACGTTGCGGCTCTCAAGGACACAAAGCACATCGGTATCAGCAATCCACTGCCCTTCATCACGCACTGAAACGACAGACTCTAGGAGGAAAACCTGGCTATCATGTAGTCCCGTGCTTGCATGATAAATAGGGACATAGTAGTCTGTGAACCAAAGGTGCAAGGAAGTGCCCCTAAAGCAGTCTTCCCGGGTCTCATCAAAGTCCGTCAGAGCTGCTGTCCTCCATTTCGATGGATCAGCATCCTCGATCATCACATCATGAGGAGGCACTAGCATTGTGATGCCAGGCTTGCCGACATTGCCAAGAACGCGTTAAACTTCCCATGTTCAAGTACTCTGCAACGGATCGCAGAGGAGCTTTTATGGATCAGCGCTTATAGCTGCTGATCTGGCTTGGTCACCGAATCGATTACTTACAGCTTTAGCGATAAACAGAGAGTCCCCCGAGGAGAGCGCAATAACATTGTCGAGCTGGTCAGACGCGACATCGAGACCGCCGGACTGAAAGCAGGTAATCATAGCAAACACAATGCCTCGTGACACAAAGTGATTGCGCCTGTAGGCTCTTGGAAAATGACACTCTTGCCTGTCCTGATCACTATTACTGGTCGGTTCTTCTGGAGATTGCGCTCATTTGGCCGGAAGAAGTGGTTGATCGAAAACATTGATGGATAAAGTACTATCAGGTAACGAATCATAGATCGTTGATAATACGATTAGCGCCGAGATAATTTTCATAATTTTCTCAGAGGCGACCCGAGCGGCTAGGCTTTCGTTGAAGAAGAAGTTTGTTTTCAAGCACCAAAATAAATCACCGACAGTGAGCTGGGGACACATGGCATGCCATTTTGGAACGGACTTGCCTTTGGCCACCATGATTGACGCGCAATCCCAACAGCCCATAACGAGCCCAAAACGCTTGACATCCGTTGTTGCGTCAGCGGGATGGCCTCTGTAAATCTTGAGCAGGGCACCATTTTCCTCGAAGAAGGCTTTTGAACAAGCAGTAGAAGCGAGATGTGGCTCTGCCCAGACGCCAGTGTCACTTCCGTCAAGGCTGAGAGGGTCTCCTGTGTTGACCAGCTAATTTGACCCTCACAGCGGTAGTACGTATCTGTGGGAGACTGACAGATAAGACAAGCTTTCGAAAAAGCAGCATAACCGACGTGATATGTCATTTGAGCCTCATTGATTGGAGAAACCGTTGTCGATTACTTATTATTGAGGTATGCATCGTGTCGTCGCTTGCGCTGGGGTAAATCCGTAAATGCATACAATAGCCGCGGTTCGAGATATTGCAGATGGCCTCTTCTTTCCTTACGATCCTGTTCGTGCTGATATCTCAGGATAATATTTTGACCTTGGATGTTACGTGCTCTTTTGGCCAAGTTGCGAAGAAGCTGAAGGCATGAATCAGTATCTTTTAGACAATCTAAAAGATTATGCAAATCGAGTAAATTGAAGTAGGGCTGTTCCATACCCAAGGATGTTTCAGTCAATTTCCAAGAAGTGTACTTTGAATATTGAAGATTTCCAAAGAATATATGGGCTCATTTCCGACCGTGAAAAACCGGTTTTGAATTTGTGTCTGCCTCTCCAAGTGTAGCATCCAAAAAAAATAGAGGCGGATACTGCCAGTTCCGAAAGCGCCAGTCTTAACCGCTCTTGGTCCCTTAATTCTACGCTTTCTTGCAACAGTTGGTTCAAGGAGACGATAAACTGCGCAACTTCTTTATTGCTCTCCGGGAGCACTTTTCAAGTCCCAACTACGCAACCCAGCATGACCTGAAGCATGTATGAACATGTGATTCTTGAGTAATCCGCACTTAAAGTTCGCTCCTTCCTTATTGGTGTGCCATAATGCCGCACGTAAGCATGAGGCAACGACCAATATACGCCACGCGAATCAGCTGGCGAGAATACAAACCCAAGTGACAGGACACCGCCAGGGGCAAAGAGAGGGTCTTTCATCTCCACTTCCACATGCCTCGTCCCAAAAGCAGTGAAGTCAGGATATAGATGCCAGGAGGTTAAAGCCAAAAAACAAGCTGCGTCATTGGCTGCTTGAGGCATTCCACAAATAAGCTTCTCTATAGTATCGAGAGCGGAAACCCATGCATCAACTACACTGATATACAGCTGTGGATATTAGTCAACAGGAAGAAATATATTCTTCAAAATCTGAAGGTGTTGTATTTTTTGGTGTTCCTTGACAGAGTCAAGTTTGGAGCCAAGTACGCGCACTTGCATCCCATTCTACTATTTGTTGACGTGGAATCTCTTGTTGAGTAGCTGCAGCTGCAAGAGCAAACGATATCAAGTCTCCAGCCTCTAGCTTTTTGGCAATAACCTCTCTCCGCTCTTTGGTCAATTCAACCCATACTGAGGTAGCCTCTTCCGAACTCCAAGGGCGTGCTAGCATACACGAAAGGAGGTGGACAGGTAGAGCAGCTTTGGAAGACGTTGCGGTTGCCCATATAGAGGTGGCGTCAATTCCAGTGTGGGCAGCGAAGATAGATTCCGCATAAGTAGACCATATCTTGTCAGTGGCTAATCGGGCTATTTCAGAAGTTCTAATCCCATAGACCTGAACCAATCAAGGCGTATCAGGACAGACGCCTTCGAAGAGTGCGCCGAAACGCCTGGCTGTAATATGAGTAGGCCCAAGCTCGGCATCGTGTTTTCTTTTGGCTGAAAGGATCGTACCAATGGAATGATATTCTTGGGGTGGCTCATACTTTACAAGCGCAAAGTCGAAGTTAAAATTAGCCGCGGGTACCGTGACGTCATTCGCCTCGGCAGTAAAGTTCTCGATGGTCGTCATTGGAATTTGAAAATGCGAAAATACCATTGATAAGGCTAAATGTCATGGTGCTTCACGTTTTATATGCTCTAGGGCATCGCGGTACAGCCTTGTCGAACGTGATTTGCCATGCAAGGTAGACTCGACAGCTACATGCATGATGCATTATCCATTTGTTGTTGCATTGGCACGACTCGATTACAACTATGACGGACATATCATACCTCCAAAATCAGACATAGCTTGTCAAGTCAAGAGAATACAGTTTGAATTTCTTCGGAACTGCTTGATAGCATAATAGCTGGCCTAGGTTGACACAATTGTCTACCATCTTGGCATTCCCAACCCCAAATAACGCTGTAGTCCATGGATCATGAGCACTATCTGAAGACTTAAAACCCAAGCCCATATTCTCCTCCTCACCGTCGCCATCGCCCTCTTCGTTCTCGTTGACCCACCTCTCTACCAGCGCCGTAGCATACTGCCAGTCATCTCACTCGAGCATATTCGCGATCGCCGCGAGAAGGGGCACCTCAACCAGCGTATTAAATAAGTCCACTATAAGCACCGGGACATCAGAGCTTTGTGTAACAATAACCGAGCGCTTAAACTTTTCCTACGAGCCCCCCCTCCCGAGCGCCAGCTTGCTATCATCGTCGAACCAGACGATCGCGAAGACATCCTCAATCTCGTCTGGACATCGTCTTATTTCGAACATACTTGTCACGTACATGAAAGGCTCATCAAAAGCATCAAGAGAAATGAGGTCAACCAATGCTGCGACATTTTGGTTGATACCTTGTTCTACTGATTTGATCGGTCAAATGACGAAGTACAGAGGGCTTCGGCTGCTACCTGCTGTCTTGGTACACATGGCTGGACTTGGCCAGGAAATCAACATGTTGAAGATCAAACAGAAGCACTTGTGAAGCGTTCGAGACAAAAGTGATGAGTCTTGACAGAACTAGAAGAACATGGGTACCGGATTGAGTTCCCAAGGGGCGGATACAGGGACCAAAGAAATGATCTCTGGATTAATGTGAAGAACCTTCATGGGAAACTCATGCTTGCTTCGATAAGGTGTCTAGCCCACTGTTTTTCACAAGGAGATAGTCCTAGGATCCACAATTAGCCGACGTAAGACGTTGCTTGGACGCCTTAAGCGCGTTTATCAAGACACTCACCAGAAGACCCATAGGCGCATGATAGCCCATGGTGCGAGAGGTTTGTGCAACGGCTCCTCTCCAAACTTGGCCTGAAGCGCCTCCAAGTATATCACCAACGAAGTTGCGCGCAAAGACCTCCACCTTTTCACTCTTTGGTCCTTTCCGTCCTCTGACCTGCTGTTCCACGGACTTGTATACTGAATCTTCAGCCAAAGGCTCCCAGGGGTCATTGTCATGAAACTTTGTCTCGATGCTTCCCAGCATTCCCGTGATGACTGTTACGCCAAGAGGAGCAAGTTCAAGGCGCAACGTCTCGCTGAGCTGTGTGACAGCTGCTTTCGAAGAGCTGTACAAGCCTGTTAAACTTATCAGCCTTCCTCGTAGCTGGATAAATGTGACCCGCCAGATAGATCGGTGTATCTCACCATGCCATGGCAATGCCAGCAATCCTCCTACACTGCTGATATTTACTACCTTTCCTTTCGCTTTGATCAGCATCGGTGCAAATGCCTGCGTCATGCCCAGTATGCTCCACACATTTGTATCGTATAACTTTTTCGCTCTATCTATATCCACGTCCAGCAACGGCCCCGTATACCCCAACCCTGCATTGTTGATCAGAACATCTAGTCTCCCTTCAGTCTCGCTATTCTCGTCCAATTGAGCTTTGATAGTCCCGACTGCAGCGCGAATAGAGGAAGACGAGGTGACGTCGAGAGTGAGGATAGAGATGGAAGGATGGGACGAGAGATGAGAGGCTTTAGCGGGATCGCGGACGCTGGCGAAGACGTGGAACCCGCGCGATACGAACTCGAGCGCGAGAGCTGAGCCGATGCCACCAGCGCTGCAGCCGGTAATGAGGGCGGTAAGCATTGCTTGGAGGTGGTTGTTGGAGTTCAGGGTAGAAGCCTACTACCTATATGTAGGAACACTGCTGTAGAGCGTGAATGAAGTAAGCTAATATGCTGGATTTTTTTTGAGACATAACCCGTGTCAGGCGTCTGGAGAGCTCGTATTTCTGTGGTATATGAACTTCAGCCTTGATCTGGTGAAGGTACGAGTATGTGCTGTGTCCTCGAGGTAAATGCAATCATCATGCCCGCTAGGAGGCTAGATTTATCTATGAGACGGCAGGCCGAAGCGTTCAAGACACTATAGTCTCTTTACTATCCGTGATGCTAGTTTCACCGAGCGAGACAGAATGCGTTCTGCCAAGAGCCAATAATAGCATCAAGTCGGTCTCTTAAGCTGATATTCTACTCGGCGATGATGCAGGGCAGCTGACTCAGCGAGTCTGCCAAAGCGATCGCACATGTGCGCTGTTTGCCGCGTCCTAGTTAACTGTATGACATCTGTCAATGTTCACTGATTTAGCCTGCCAAGATGAATCGATTTAGGTCACAGCAGTGCGATGATTAGCAATCACCACAATGCTGCAAGACTGAAACCTTAGCTCTGACGCTTGAGGCTCTGCCCAAGTACGAATTAGGTAAGATTTTATCTTCGAACTTGGTCATCCCTTTGGGCGCCTAGCGTTGTTACTTTGAACAGAGGAAGCTGCTAATCGACACTAGTAGCTCATCGATCAACAGTTCAGCTCAAGTATTTCGGCCCCCATCCTTCAGCGTTTTTACTGGCCAGCATTGCAGGGTCCCAATGGACTTCCCGAAATAAAAAGACAATTAGTTGGAATGCAATTAGGCCGATTCAGCCGCCTCGTGCATGTGTGCGGCACAGCTAAGGTCAGTGGTAATGCAGGGGGAAGAAAGAGGACTAAATACCGCGCTATTGTCCCAGGCAATGCCATCGGGCCGAGGAAAAGCTCCACAATGTGTCGAGCAGAAAGAGTTATCTGGTAGAGAACCCTAATATTCTATAAGATATGGCACGTACTCCAGTCTTTCGAAGCGCTCCTTCCCACATATCTCGCTTCTGAAGACGAAAGCCATTCATTGGAGCCAGTCGTTCCCACGGAAAAGCTTGTATAAGACCCTTCGCGCAAGGGTGACATTTTTGAACCGTTGCTCTGTCTGATTCTGGAAATCTAGATAGGCGACGCCGGCAGTATGGCAGGAAGCTTGCAGAGCGACACTGCTGTGGTGGCTCTCGTGATCTCCTTTGTCGCGCTTTGCCTCTCTGCATTGCAGTTTTTGTATGCCCTTTTCGCTTCTGCGGACGGCTACAGACGCTGCCAATCCTCAGTGATGGGTATGTGGGCAGCAGGCACGTATCCTTGGCCCCGACCTAGTCAGCTACGATTCGAGGCGAGGTTTAAAACACCACACCTGGTTCTTCGTAGACTGAGAAAGGATTTCGACAATTTCGCATCAGATGCTTCGCTGAAGGCATTGGGAAACGTTGACAGGAAGGATTTTGCCTCGGGAATATCGAACAGTTCTTTCAAACAGGCGAACCTTGTTGAAGGCCAGCAGTTTAAGCTCAGACAACGCACTTTACACGAGGGGATCCTGAGCCCTGGCACGTGGCAAATTGCGAATCGATTGAGTAATGCAGATGGCGCTACAGAGCAAGACGTGGACTTGGATGAACAATGCTTTTTCCTTACAGAACTTGGAGCGGAGCAGGCATATGATCATTTGTTGACTTGGCCTTTTCGGCTTTTGTTGAAGCATCGATGGACATCTCAGGCGAAGAAACACGGGCTCTTCTTTGATCGGCCTATGAACCGACAAGGTCTGTCAAGACGTGAGAGTCGAGGCCAGGACCTCGCTTCTTGGAAGTCATTCATCCACAAATTGTACGAGATGCAGAATGTAAACTTTCTGCTCTCTCCAGCCCATAGAGATCAAGCATCGCACGACAATTTGCTCTCGACAAGCTCCCGATTCACCGAATCGACATACTTGGCTTGCATACTCGAGGACACCTCTTGGGATTTCATGCCACCTGATGTTGTGAGGCCCCTTGCTACGATAGGTTTGAGCGACCTCATCATCGCTACAACCCGCCTAGGAATGCGTTGGCCGAATGTCAACTGGCTCGAAGGAAATTTCAAAGCTGAAGGGAATGGGCATAGTCTTACTACCTTCGATGTCCACGGACTTGGAGTTGTCATCCGATATCAATATGCAACCTCGACTAGCTTCGAAACACGAAAGAGCTCTGCGACCGTCAACCGCATTTTCGACCGCAATCAACTGGGCCGGGACACTCTCATACCAAATAACGCGGTCGATAAGATGATCTTCGGAATCATACCCGGGTGCGGCAGGAGGCCAGATCTACCGACAGCCGATGGATATGGTCATATCAATCTCCTAGAGCAAAGCCTGGAGTATCTGGAAATGGACCTTGATATACGGACCAAATTGCTTCAGCGCGCACAGAGCAATTTTAGTTATGAAGAGATGAGAGCCCCTTTGACTGATCTCGTCAGTCTCTGGTCGCCTTTCATGCCAGTCCCTAATTCTCACGTCGTTCGAACCCTCCATCCTCTACGTCTACCTCGGAATACCAGTGTATTCTTGTTTTGGGAGGGGCGAAAGGTCCTGCAGCTTCGTCTCGAAGAGACATTGAGAGAAATCCAGTCCACCGATACGGAGGTGCTAAAACAGGAACTTGATCTGGATTTGCTGAAGAAAGACGACTCCACCAAGACTTTAGCCTGGATCTTTGAAGATCTTCAATATATCGAAGGCACGTATCGATTTGACTTCTACTGCTGCTGGCAAGATGCTTTCCTTTCAACGCACGATAGCTTGGGTCCCGGAGATGAAGAAGAACTGAGGCAAAAGCGTGGGGCATACCGTTTGTTCGCAAGGCATCGCCATCATAAAGACGAGGGCCATTCGAACAAATTCAAAAACCGTCCATTCACCCAGGCCAAGGCACATGCTTTGAAGGAAGTGAGGGATTTTTGGGATCTCACAGAAGCTTACTTCGATCAAATCAACGACGAGTTCAAAGATATGGAAGTGACTAGTTCCTTCCGAATGCAGAATGTAGAGGCTGAGTTTCGCGACTTTCAGCACATGGATTATTTCACACATCTTGTCTCCAAGCACATCAAGCTAGCAACTACTGCTATCGAACAGGCACTTCAGCGCCAAGAAGCCTGTCGTGATGACTGGACCCGCTATGCTAAATTCAGCGAGAGCAACCATCATGAAGATCTTCCGGAGAAGTTTGCCAATCAGAGCTGGCGGGGGGGCTATGGGAAAAAGAAACAAGACACTCCCGGGTATATGCCTTTAATGGTATATATAGCACACCTTTATGTCGACGGCCTCGATGATCTTGTTAAACGCATGCAAGAGCACTATTCGAACACTGAAAAATTGACGAAGCGCAAAATTATAGAGAGCTGGTATGTGCTGACTTTTCGCGGAATTTGCTGGTTCATGGGCCATGATATGATGTGGGATTTTCCTGCAATCCCATCATCATTGTATCAAAGTCAGAGTAGAGTATGGATTACTTGACCGCTGCTCTGATAACCTAATTCAATCGTGTCTCGGGTACGCCAAATCGGTGATGCGGCTCGACCTGTGATGCAGAAAAGAATCGGTAGTGAAGGGAAAATCTTCATACACCTTTAGAGTATCATCTCGATTTCGGCGCAGCGTTTTCATTGCTTATCCAAATCCTTTACTGCAGGTCATGTTTGCACCCATCGTAGGGTGGTCTTTGTAGCAGTAGCAGATAATCTTGAGTTTGCCCAATCGCATCCGCCACTTACTCTGCTCTGTCTTTCCTTGACATTCGGCCTCGCTCTCAAGATCTATCCGGTGTTCCGCAGATTATGTTTCCTGGGCACTTCTTCCACTTTCTCTACGAACATGGTCCAACTGGAATGTCTGTCACCAGGACTCCTTTGCATGATGTCTCGTACTTTTCTGCTAAATACTTTGACGCCTCGTTGCTTGAGCTAATGAGGTGAATCTTAGAAGTGAGAGGAAATTACAACAATACATAGATTAAAATTGTCCGGATCTTATCAATATTCATTGGAATAGTCTTCCATCGTGCTGCAAAAATAGCAAGTAAATAGGTCTTGTCGTTCACGAGAAATCTGGCGGGGCTCGGTGGCCATTTGTTTTTCCACGAATTCTTTCCGGATGCTTGTCACGTGGTCTCCGACCTCGCGAAATGCGGTCCTATCGCATCTGCGCATGGATGAATATAAATTAGTATTCATGAACGGTTCTAACTAAATGCTTAGTTAAGATTAAACTAAATGTGTCAGCTTTTAACTAAATATTGGTTGAAAATTGTTTGTTTCAAAAGCATGAAGTCGGGACCTTGATAGATAAGGTAAGCATGCTTATGCCATTTTTTCTATTCTTAAGATCCCTGATCGCCAGATCTAACATCTAGCCTAGCCCCTCGCTCTCAGCTACTCACAGAGACACATCACGAGTTCCTTCTCTATCAAGAACATCGTTCGAACATACAGCTAGATTGATAATGATTGAACGGCAAAGCGGCTCCCAGGATCTTGCAGACATCAATGACCGCTCACCGGAACTTTAATTCGACAATGCAGAGAGCATTCCACTTCATCGATGTATCGAAACCGTCAGATAAGGATAATCAAGAGCATAGAAGACAGGTTCGGGTGCAGTCGATGCGGGCTTACCGCCGCACTGAAAGAGTCCAAAGGATACAGCGACTCAGATCGGAAAACCCTTCAAACCAGCGACGAGATATCACACTCCATCCTTCAACAATCGGCGACAGACCAACGATGAACATCAATCAAAGCGCGTACTTTGAGGTTGAGCTTATGGATCCTTTCAGCGTCATGTCCATGAACATGCCTGGTGATCAACAGTCCTTATTGGCTCACTGTGCGTTCGGCTTTCTCCCAGTGTGATTGCTGTGTACTGGCTGATCATTCCAGTCACCACTGCAATGGGACCAATCTTGATGCCATTTCCAACAAGCAATTCTTGGTCGACTGCTTGGGCTCGTCATGCAATCTCCAGTCCATTGCTACTCACAGCGACATGTGCGCACGCCTCACTTCACTTGGATTATCTGTCGCGAGGAGAAAGTAGTAGACGATCTATCGAGCTCGTTGGGTCCACAATCACCATGTTGAGACGAAGTCTAGAGCCTCTACAGATCGAGACGTATGTATCCGACGAAAGCATTGGAGCTATCACTCTACTCGTGGCCAGTACCGTTTGTGAATGACTCCACCTTCTCCCAAATGCCGTCATTGCTAATAATGCTGCTCATTAGTTGTTCACTGAGAACATAAAGGATTTACGTATACACAATCAGGCTCTAAAAGAGCTGGTCGCCACTCGCGGCGGTCTGCAAAGTCTTGGGCTTGACGGGTTACTAGAAATGACTATCGCCTGGTACGAACTCGACATGATACGCACCCAGTGGCTGACTGTAGATGTAGGCAATTCGCGCCATCTTCCATAATGCTTTCTGGCGAGCATGAGAAAGTTCCTGGCCTCGATAGCGTACGCTTTGCAAAGGGCGAACCCCCAGACCTGCAGGCTCTCCTCATGCGATGCCAACAGCTCACAGAGACCCTTCGCGCCTTACAGCAACAGCGGGAGCCTAGCAACACTGACACGCGAACCTTTAGCGGTGCGCGTTCAGAGCTGGAATCCAACCTGGTCTGCGTGTTGTCCGCGTTGGAAAGCCTCCACGGTGTCAACACTGGTCTCAACCAAGCCTTGTGCACCGCCATGCTCATATACACGCTGTACTGTCTCAGACGCTTCACTGAAAAATCACCTGTCGTTCAAAGACTGTGCGAAAAGCTCAAGTCGTACCTTGCATCGCTCAACCTCGACGTCCTGCAAGGTTTACCGAACCAGTCAACGCACGTGCGTTACTTGTGCGCTCTTGCCCAATCTGTCCAATCTTCACGAATAGAGATGAGTGACGAGGTGCTTATAGGCCGTGTGCAAGAGCTTATCTTTGTCTAATATTACGAAAGGCCCTCTTGGATATTCTAATACATCAGACGGGCGTTTGCAACCGGTTGGGGCCAGGACGCCCATAGGCTTTGGATTTCCCTCAAATTCCTTCAGACAATTTTTGAGATAAACGAAGTTTTTAATATCATTAAGAGCGAATGCGAAACTAATGCAAACAACAAGTAATGACTGACGTGCACACCATTAGAGGAAATCTCAATAACTGACCACCTGTAGGAGAAAAGTTCGAAAGGATACCATTTTCACTAAACCACTCCGTACTCCTGCCAAAATTGACATCTCGCATTGTCTTCCAGATCTTTCATGACTTTCAACCCCGCATTTGACAAATCCAAGAATTGCCCACGACTTCCATACCGCGGCATATCTAACGATCCAGAGTCGCGCGAGTTGGGATCTCCAGTTATCGTAAAGTTGACAAAATAATCCTGCATCGCCAGCGCAACGGTACCGTTGATGCCTGAACTGGGACCGTTGTAGAAGGTATAAGCAACGTCTTCGGTATGATATGCAGGTCCAACGCTAAAGTGATATGCTCGCGCTCGTCCATTGGACGCACGATTGATGGTGTATGCTTTACAATCGATGTAGATGTCGGCTACGAAGGTTTCCACACGGGTATACGGCGTGTTGTAAGGCGTCTCAGGTCCAGGTGGAGGATAGAGTGACTCGGTGATGTGATGGAGTTCAGAGGAGTTGAGGTATGGGAGCCAGGTTTGGACATAGGAGGTGAAATCAAAAGATTGGCTGATGGAAGTGGGTTGGGGTATAAAAATGGTTCCCTATGTTACAATGCTTAGTATGTATTTTCCATGAGATTGTACAAGCACCATTCAGACAAGTCGAAAAGCGCTAAGCTCCTGGAGCAGCAATTGTCTCGATCACTTCAATTCAAGAGGTTTCTACTGCCGAAGCGACTCGTGATTCAGAGCCACGAGCTGGTTGTTCTTAAATGCCCGGGAAATCCAGCGCGACATTTGACTTTGAATGAGAGCAAACTTGAGCTTACCTCATGCAGATTATAGCTAGTCATAAGTCGAACTTTCTTGTCGAATTTGTCCTCCGCGAACGATCCCGTGATTGTGTCTCTGACATATGTACCATCGTGTGTAATGGCAAAATGAAAGTGGCCGAGCGGGGCAGCATGGATCAGTTCACTGTTGACTGCCTGTAATACTGCTGTGTCCAGACCTCTGGCGTCCTTTAGAGTGGTGACGTTCAGCTTGGCTAGCCAGCCATCGAATTGCCGATCCTGATCATCGTTGGAAAGGAAGGGTAGCTCCGCCTGGCACTGGATCAGAAACCGGAAGGGTATTTCATAAAAGTATACTCACGGCGCTTTGTAGTATTGCTTGCTGAAATGGCGTCCGGGCACCAGTATTCTGAGCTGCGATCATGTGGTGGGCGATTGAGGCGGCTCCGCCAGACTCTCCGATGACCGTAACCCTATCCGGATCGCCTCCAAATTTTTGAATGTGGTTCTGAATCCACTCAAGAGCAAGTCTTTGGTCAAGAAGTCCAGCATTGGGTACCCCAGAGCTATAGTTAAATGCAGGACCTCCCAAGAACCCGAAAGCTCCAAGCTATGCTAGAAGTCAGCCAGATAGCACATGAGGGGAGTTGTTTATCAAGGGAGTTACTGACTCTGTAGTTGACAGCAACGAAGATGATTCCCTCCGAGCCTTCATTTGCTAGACTACGGGCAATAAGTCCTGCCGGATCTCCACTGCCAGTCTTTGAACCAAGGACCGCGCCACCTCCGTGGATCCAGACAAGCACCGGCGCATTTGCGCCACGAGATTGACTGAATACCTTTTTAGGGACATGAACATCAAGGTATAGACAGTCTTCGGACTCGAATGGGCTTCGCGGCACTACCGAGGTATTGAACAGAACTTCGGAGAGCCACGACGGCGTTCCCTGAGGACACACCTTAGGAGACAACCCGCCATCACGAACTACACGGTCGACCTGTGGTAGGAGGGGGCTAGCAAAGCGTAATGCTCCGATGGGTGGTTGTGCGTAAGCAATATTGGAGAAGTTGTAATATTGACCAGTTTCCTATATTGCCTGCAGTTAGTATCGGTTGTGTGATCGCCGAGACAACGAGACAAACGTTGGCTGATGATGCTTGTTGAATAGTGTAGCCTAGGTCAACTATGGGCAACGAAGCATTCGCTATGGTTGGTAGGGTCGAAATGAGGGTTGCGAAACGGAAGGCATGGAATACCAACGAAACAAGGAACATTTTGCCGAAGTCTTAGAGAGGGTGTTCAATGTAAATAGAGAGATGCCTCCACAACTGCATTGAAGGGGAGCAACCCTTTTGTACTTGGCTTTCAGATTCATTTTCCGTCGTCGTGGCTCACACTCTTCGTATCCCTTGGACAATGCATATACCCGATCTTCTAGTTCATTCACCATGCTGGTCAAATCAAGGTCATATTTTTGGAAAAAGGATTAACTGATGACCACGCTTAACTATTTTAAAGGCGAGAAAAAGACGAATTCAGGACCACTTTGGATCGAAATGAAAGGCGCAGAGACAGAAAGAGCGGAGACTTGCCTGCGCCAAGACTACCGTTGCATATACTGGGCATCGTGCTGCAGTAAGAGTGAGGCTGAGTTCTATTCGATTCCTGTTTTACTAGCTCAAATCTGATTCAGTGTCGGAAAATACCTTAGACTTAGTCTTAAAGAATCGCAAATTCCTTCACAAGTTTCTCAAGGCTAGTGAAGGTAGATGGCATCCGAGCGTTTGCCAAGCCGAGCACCGTCCACATTGGGTTTAGCGAGTACCACTACAATAGTCTTGGGACGAAGGCTTTCAGCTCAAAGCCGCGATCGATTCTCCACATATGCGCGCCTAATTAATCTGCCATCCTTCTCAATCGACTGCTTATTGCACTCTGAGAGCTCACCGGCTTCGACGTCTCTGATTCACGCGACTGAAAATACACCAATTCTTACCTCGCGCAGCACCCGATCCTTCAGTTCAAATTTTGTACAAGCCCGCGCCTTTGGCGTGCTATACAAGCAATCTCTAGATCAATGCCTTGCCTTTGGGAGGATGCCTTGCCTTTGGGAGGATGCCTTGCCTTTGGGAGGATGCCTTGCCTTTGGGAGGATGCCTTGCCTTTGGGAAGACACCTTTGGATGAAACTGGGCACAGTGAACGATAGTCGGTATCGGATAGAAGACAAACGCGGTTTATCTTCTATCTAGATTATCGTCCCTTGCCTTGTATCGAGAATGTAAGTATCACTGTGCACCGCCAGACAAGAGCGGCTAGAGAGTATTAAGTAGGTGCTGTGATACAGCAGTGTGAAAATCGGAGGGTAACTTCGTGATTGAACAAGTGAGACAAAGATAAGAGGTGAAACGCATAATTCATACCCTCATGTCTCACGGGAACGAGGAATTGGAGAGCACCTCCGCATAATCGAGAGTTGTCCGCCGGAGGGTTTTCCTCAAAGCCAGTGGTGATTTCTCTTGTATACCTTGATAAGGATCAATCACTTATCTATATTGATCAGTTGAACGTGTGCATTTTCTGAAATAATATAATCTTTTGAGGCCGCAGATAGACTGTAGTAATATTGATTGATTTAGTACTCAACTAAGCGAATACCTTGCGCACTGGGCAGAATCTTGGGCCAGCGAGACACGGAGGGAACCTTGCCTTGCCTCGCCTCGCCTCGCCTCGACTGCTCCTGTGGACAAGACACTCGCTGTTACTCCTTGATGCTTGCCTTGGCGGCCAATATGCATTCGCTCTAGATGGCCCTTTCGCAAGTCCTGCATTGGCTGACCAGCTTGGCGAAGGCAGAGCTGCTCGTTCGGTCTATTGGCGTACGATGATGTGCCGACTCCACTGGCTGGAACATGCTCCGCGTAAACATCAGTAATAAAGATGTCCAGAATGAACTCTAAATATGGTAATATGGTAGGTCTTATTTCGAGATCCAGCATTTATTGTGACTGGCGACAATAATACGATGGCTGCGCTACTGACAGGCAGAGTTGCAATTATTACTGGAGCAGTAACGGGCATTGGTAGAGCCATCGCGCTCGAGTATTTACGGCAGGGAGCGAGCGTCGCGGTCAATTACTTCCCCGATCCAAGGTCTGAAGAAGGCTTCAAGAGTCTAAAACAAGAGGCAGGACAAGATGCAAAGTTGTTGGGAGTGGCAGGCGACATCTCGGTCTATGATACAGCAACTGAGCTTGTGAAACGAACCGTGGAACAATTTGGAAGACTTGACATTTTCGTGAGCAATGCTGGAGTATGCAAATTCGCCGAGTTCTTGACGTAAGTGGTGCACCTCCCTCAGACTTTGAAATAGATTACTGAACGCCTGGCCAGGCTTGAGCAAGATCTCTTCGATTTCACCATCCGAACCAACCTTAATGGTGCCTTTTACGCAACACAGGCCGCCGCTCGACAAATGGCTCATCAAGGTGACGGTGGTTCCATTATCGGCATATCTTCAATCTCCGCACTCGTTGGTGGAGGTGGCCAAACTCATTACACACCTACAAAAGCTGGAGTTTTAAGCTTGATGCAATCTTGCGCGTGCGCTTTGGGGAAATACAAGATTAGATGCAACGCCCTTTTACCAGGGACGATCAAGACACAACTGAACGAAGAAGATCTTGCAAATGAGGAGAAGAGAAAGTACACGGAAGGTCGTATACCCCTGGGTAGGACAGGTGTTCCAGAGGTTGGTCGGCCCTTGACGCACATCGAAGTCGAACCACAAGCTGATGAGTTTAATCGCAGGACTTGGCCGGACCAGCTGTCTTTCTTGCAAGCGATCTTTCAAGATACGTTGTAAGTACAATTAGCACATTTTGTCAATTCCGTGCTAAGGCAAACAGAATGGTGCCCAATTGCTTGTTGACGGGGGCCTCTTTGTGAACTTGCAATGAACATGGGTTTATATTAAATGATAAAGAACACGCTATGCGAGATCTATTCGATAAGCCTCCTTTGCTGTTCCGTACCAAATTCTGTCCTTCGCCTCGTCGCTTAAAGAATATTGATGGAGGATTCGCTCTACAGCTAATTTCCAATTCATCCAAGCTAGCCTATCGCCTGGTCCTCTGATGTTGTCCACTGGCCAATTGCTGCCAAACATGATACGCTCTGGTGAAAAACTTGCAAACAGTATGTCGAGCCAAGGCTCCATTTGTTGCACAATCTGGTTTACCGACAACGGATGCTTTGCATCCTGTTCTGGCAGCTCGGAAAACGCACCAGAGAGCTTCATGTATACCTTATCCAAAGACGCGAAACGTTGAATACAAGTCTTCCATCGATCGAGATTGTCAAGCTGTTCCGAGGTCTGTGGAGTATTTTCCAAATCTGGTTTGCACAAATGATCTGGTTTGACATGAGCTAATATAATCATGTAGTTCCGGGAGGGTAGATTACTCAAAACAAAGGTCACTTTATCATTACTATCTTCTCCAGCGTGCACCTTTTCTATCATTTCCACCGCCTGCTCCAGCTGCCATACTCCGCCCGATCGTTGGTCAACACCGACATCAAAAGCAAAGTCATTGCCATTTCTCTTAAAGCCCTTCAATGTCTGGATAGTCTGTTCAGCCAGCGCGACCTCTCGGAATCTTGTCTCATCTGTGATGGGTTGCAACAAGAACCTGAAAGCTTTTATTCGAGCGAACATATCTGGCCCTGCTATATCCCTGGCGAGCTTGACATACTGGCTGAAGCGTTCCAGACCTTTGTGAATTGGAGCCCAAGCCACAATAGCAAGCAGAAGTCGAGAGTCGGTCTCACTGTGTCCTTCCCCTGTCCGGGCTTTACTCTCTACGATTCTTCTCAACCAACGCAGCTCATCCAGCGTCTTCGTTGTCCATGTTTCAAGATTATTTTCTGCTTCTTCATGAATTAAGCGTCTGTCCGTCTCCACGTAGACAAACCCTTTCAATTGGCGATCTTCAATTGGCGTGTGAGTGCTTTCCCCGGTCGCGTCGAGATAATCCTCGATAGAATACCGCTTCGCGAGAGGATGGTTTTTCATCCACGCATGTTGATCCGCATTGGCTTCAGCAGCTGGCCACAAATGGATATGAGAATCAATAAGGCGATGGTGGCTCATACTGTCTCTCAATTTGCCAGGGTTTCTGAAATTCCTGGTGTTTTGACATGGTGGGAAGTAGGTTCGTTTCCAAACATGACCATCTTCTCAACATACTTGCCCTATCATGGATGGACACGGAGTACGATTCAGAGACTGCGCTCCAAGGTTTGGCTATGGTGCAACGTGGGGCAGAGGTGGGGTCCTACGTATGCCGGGCACACGGGAAAGCTATGAGCGAGCCCTCGGTACAATTTCGATGCCGCATATCAGCATTGCACCAGAACGCGATTCTCAAAACGCGAATACCATAACTTTCCGGACGTGTCGAATCTTTACAGAAACTTGCGTCAAGTTTGGTTGACAATGGCCAACCCACCTCCTTCCGGAATTTACGTCCCCGTCCCTACTTTCTTCGCCCGCAAGGCCGCTACGAACTACAATTCAACTGCCCCTCCAGTTGACATTCAGACACAAGTAGCCCACTCCCTATATCTTGCACGCTCTGGCATTCGAGGCCTTGTTATCCTTGGTTCCACGGGAGAGGCAATACATCTTACCAATGCTGAACGTAATGCCATCGTTTCTGGTGTACGGAAGGGTTTCGATGAAGCAGGTTTCAAGGATTATCCACTGATTGCAGGGACCGCTGCTCAAAATATCGAGGAAGTTGTTGGACAACTCAATGATGCAAAGAACGCAGGTGCTCAATGGGGCTTATGTCTTGCACCAGGGTACTTTGCTAGTGCTGTCAGCCAGGAGGGCGTAGAAGCGTGGTTCCAGGCAGTGGCAGATGCTTCTCCAATACCTATCATGATGTATACACACCACCAAGCTTTCCAACGAAGTTCCTTTGCTCATGTTAGCCCCCTTCTAGATATCACTACCCCGGCGTCTCCAACTCTATCCCGCTCCTTCCCTCCACCATCGCCAAGCTCTCATCCCATCCCAACATCGTCGGCTGCAAACTCTCCCATGGCGCTCTTGACGACCATACCTTAGTCGCATCTTCCCCCACTATCGACCACGCTCACTTCCACGTCTTCACCGGTCTCGGGCAGCAACTCCTCCCTGTCCTCACCGTCGGCGGCGCGGGCGCCATCGACGGTCTCGCCGCCATCTTCCCCCGCACCGTCGTCGAGCTCTACGACACCTTCCACCACACCATCGGCGACCAAGCCAGCAGCAAGAACAGCCTGGCGGTCATCAAAAGGAACCTGGAGGACATGCGAAAGCTACAATATCACATCTCGGCGGGGGAAAAGCTGATTGCAAAATGGGGCACGGTGGGGATCAAGGAGGCGTGTGCGCGGATTCTGGGGTTCGGTGATGCGGATGGCGCGAGGCTGCCTCTGCAGGGCGGATTTCCGGAGGGGGATAAGGAGTGGGAGAAGTGGATCGGAGTGATAGGGGAGCTGAGGAAGTTAGAAAAGGAACACGGCGGTTCGCCTGAGGTAGTGAATGGGTCTGCGTGATGGTTCTGAGTCTGCACGACTTTCGGTGTCCGGCTGTGGCCATTGTGTGTGCCTTTTGTCACCTTAGAGACAGGTTGTCACGCCGACTATAGTGGAACGAGGCTTGGATGTTGGAGATGACTTTCTAAGGCAGAATTCTCCTAGTCCATCCTTGGTTCCATGGTTTGCTGTGAGGCTGTAACCAAATACTCAGAGTAAACTTTGGTAACCTAGACGCAGGTTAATGTTAGTTAGCTCAGGTACTAGGTACGATGACCAATCCAAACGGTCCTGCGTCATGCGGCCGCTTTCTTTGTGACTAGTGAATAACGTCAGCGAAGCCACATGGCACCATGGCACCACGCCGCTCTTAGGCCATTGGCTCACTGCCTTACAGTCTAAGAATGACCTCAAACCGGCCTGCGGCTATGACGCTGTTACTGCGTTGTCGACAAACACGACAGCCATACAGTCATATTTTAGATATTGGCTCTTGCAGGGCTGAACTTGCCCTTTTGCCTTTATAGATACAGTGTCGGTACCTGGTTTCAATTGGTGTTTCACCTCGACCTAGGACCTACAAAAAGACAACCACAACAGCCGTCTCGCCACCTTGTGGGTAAATATCACCGGAAAAAACTTCCGCACATCTTGCGAAGAACTCCAGGCATGAAGTTCTCTACAATAATCTTCAGCTCCGTTCTGGGAGCTTCAACCGCAGTTGGCCTTACTATCCCTCAAGAAGTCGAAGCCCTATCAATACGCAACGCTCTCCCCTTCAGCCGCGCCGCAGACTCTCATATAAACGACCTCGAGCGGAGAAAAGGCGGCGGAGGTGGTGGCGGAGGTGGCGGTGGTAAGGGCGGTAGTTCCTCATCCGGCTCCTCTGGCTCGTCATCAGGCTCTTCCGGATCCTCAGGATCTTCTGGTAAATCACTCTCCCCCCTCCTTTTCCTTGCTCCCCCTTCTTCTTCACGACGTTGTACTCACTCCAGCAACAGCCAAGGGCGGCAGCTCCAGCAGCGGCACCAGCTCGACCTCTAACTCCGGCGGCCGCTCCGCATCCGGCTCCGGTGTCGCGCCCAGCTACGGACGAGGCTCCTTCTACGGCGGCGGCGCCTCGGTTCCTTACGCCGCCGGCGGGCCGTCGCCGCGCGGAATCGCGCCGTTCATACTTGCTGGCGCGGCGACGGGGGCGATTATCGGTCTCAGCGGAGCCTGGCTGTATGGCGTGTACTCGTATCCGTACCATGAGCCGATTTACTTCGTGAATCAATCGGCGGCGAACGCGACGAATCCGCAGGGAGTGAATCAGAGCCATCCCGTGGATTGTCTGTGTCAGCAGTACAGCGTGTGTGGGTGTGATGATAATACGAATAGCACGTATATTGATAGTTTGCTGGGCAATGGGAGCTATAATGCGTTGAACCATTCATTGGTGGCGGTGAGCGATAACGGGACGATCTATATCAATGGGACACTGCCGTAAGTGCAATTGAAGCAAGCGTGGATAAAGTGAGAGATGCTGACTATGTCAACAGGAATGGAACAACAGCTGCTGGTGGAACTAGTGCTGCTGGCAACCTTGCACCCAATTCATTGTCCGGATACCTGGCTCTGCTCGGTGTTGTCGGGTGCATCGTCCTTTTCACATAAGCGATTGGATAGTCTTGCAACGATATGTGCATGCACGAATAGCCAACAAAGCTAGGCAATAGAGCAGACTCTATAGCTTTGGGGAACTCGTACGTGCATGGGTCAGAAAGGAAGCAAACTCCTTCTCCGTGACAAAGGTTGATACTATAACGGAATCACGACTGTTCTTCTGGGTTGGCTCTCTGTGCTTCCTAGGATACCCCAAAGAAATTCTAATACGGCTTTCGGACGATTGTGGCCACGATTTGTTCATTACTGCTATTATTAGAATGTAACACTTGTAGTACACAATCACAGAGTTTGATATCTTGACCTAGCATTTCAAAGTTATTTTAGGCTATAGAACAGCTTTGACATTAGTGAAGAATTGAAAACATTGGGAATTGTTTAGAATAGCCTGTAATACTAACATGGTATTGAATTCAAGTAATGAATGGTTGCTAATTGCTTCATGTGGCCAGCTCGGACCAAGTAACCTCTTTGTCACCAGTCAGGTTGTGCTGAAATTTTTAAAACTAAGGTACATGACGACTGAATGCTTCATCGCTTTTGGACCAACGTTGGAAGAGGTTTACGGCGAGATCAATATCTTTACTTTAAAGCTTCATCAAATATTGGCACTAAATCATGGTTCAGTATGACTACTGCAAAGTCGACCATGAATGAGAGCTTGACACCAGTCAAGGAAGGCTCTGCAACTATTCTGGTGCTCGAAGGACCTCAAGATGTGTTTTACAACCCTATCCAGCAGTTCAACCGAGACTTAAGTGTCCTTGCTATAAGAGCGTTTGGGGAAGACAAGATCGCGCGTGCATCTTCGCGGCCATCCAGAAAGAATCGCCGCCGAAGACAGGCTAAGGATGTGACAACAGGTGGAATCCCGGCTTCTGTAAAATATGAGAGCGAGACTACGGAAGAGCCTTTGGTGAAGCGCCAAAAGCTGGACGATCAGAACGATTATGTGCCCACAAATGGCGCTCGCAACGAGACCACTCAAGACCAGGAACCAGGAGTTGAAGTGAATGAAAGCGGTCGGCAGATACCAACAATCAGGATCCTAGATGCGCTGTCAGCTACAGGCCTAAGAGCACTCCGCTATGCCAAAGAGCTACCTTTTAACGCTACTATTACTGCAAATGACAAGTCCAAGGATGCAACGAAATCAATCAAACAAAATGTTGAGCATAATGGACTTGGAGAGCAGATTACGGTGACCACTGCAAACGCTCAAGCGCACATGTACGCTCTCCTTGGAGACGACGACAATCAAGGTAGTTCCCGGGAGAAATACGATGTCATCGATCTGGATCCCTACGGAACTGCGGCGCCTTTCCTAGATGCAGCCGTACAGGCTCTGAAGCAGGGAGGTCTTCTCTGCGTAACTTGTACCGATGCTGGAGTCTTTGCTTCATGTGGCTATCCTGAGAAGACATATGCGCTCTACGGAGGATTACCAATCAAAGGACTTCACTCACATGAAGGAGGCCTTCGTTTGATTTTGCATGCAATCTCAACGTCTGCCGCTCGCTATGGCTTCGCTGTCGAACCGCTCCTGTCCCTTTCCATCGACTTTTACGTCCGACTCTTCGTTCGTGTCAAGCGATCCCCCGCAGACGTGAAGTTCCTCGCAGGAAGAACTATGCTGGTCTATAACTGCGATTCTGGCTGCGGCGCCTGGTCCACCCAGTACCTTGGCCGCAACTCCGTCCAATCCGACAAGAATCCCAACAACATCGTCTGGAAACACACTATGGCTATCGCTCCCACTACCTCTCCCCATTGCCCTCACTGCGGGTTCAAGACTCACCTTGCAGGTCCCATGTTCGGTGGACCCCTCCACAATCCCGCCTTCATCCAGCGCATCCTCTCCTATCTTCCAGACCTCGACACGAACGTTTATCAAACCATCCCTCGCATCGAAGGCATGCTGACCACCGCCCTCGAAGAATGCGACGCTATTGCCGAGCTCCACCCCGCCTGTAAAGCCCCTTCTCCTTCCCCTTCCACCGACCCTGCCCGACCAGCCACCGACCCCTCCACCTCACTCGCTCAACCCCCAGACGACACCACCAC
>JAGFVP010000282.1:0-38243 GCA_021031095.1 Bathelium albidoporum | reverse complement strand
GATGGGAAGGGGGTGCAGGGCGGGTTGATTGCTGTCACTGGTGAGTCTGTCTTTTTTTTTTATTCCGCTGTCGGTTTCTTTGATTTGCTTTCACGTGGTCCATTGTTTAGTTACATCCGTGTAGAGCGCCTTCAAAAATTGCAATGCTAATCAAGCGGTTTATAGCGGGTATCATGACATCCGTTGCGCTGCAGCTCTTCGCCCAAGCCCTCGACAAGTCACATAACCGGAACTTGTGCATGATGTTTGCATTTGTAGGCATGGCGATATTGAGCATTAGCAGTGCCGTAACGGCGTGAAATATTTGGGGACCATTGTTCATAAGCATGGCTGGCGATTACAGGTCAAGACCTCGATACATCTTTCGCATAGATTTTGGCAAACTTTGCAGGCTTTTTTTCTTTCGGGCGTATGGTTGGCGCCGTGGCGATGTCATTTCTGCAGCATGACTACACCAGATGAGATACAAAATGTGGAACAGTGCGGGACGTGTATTTGATGCTGTATCAGTGGATTTTTGAACATCATGTATTCATAATCATACAAAAACCAACAAAATCTACTTATGCGCCGTGCTCTAATCGTCAAGTCATTCGGATATCAGCTTCAGCCCAAGCAAACCAATCTACACATGTCCATTCGAGCCTCTAGCTTGTTCAATCTTTCTCCTCGCCGTCGCAAACCCATCCACCCCTCTCTCCTGGTCCTCACCCAACCACGGCTTCTTCGCCTCGCCCATGCTACCCTCCATGACAAAATAAACCACTAGCCCCACGATGATCAGGCAGAAGGCCAGCGGATACATCCAGTGCACCGACAGGCCAAACAGCTTCAGCCCGATGATCAGGCCCCAGAAGTTGGCGGTGAGCAGGGAGATGTTGAAGAAGGCGGCGCTGCTTAGCCGGAAGGTCAGCGGGGCGAGGATGTAGAACAGGAACAGCAGGATGGTGAAGCCCGCGAGGTAACCCCCCGTGGTGCGGTCCCAGACGGCGGTGCGGTAGCTCGGCCGGTCGAAGATGGCCGACTGCACGCCGTTGATCAGCATGCCCCAGAAGCCCATCTGGCCGATGACCTCGTAGAAGGGCCGCTTGGAGACGAGGTACTCGTCGTAGACGTTGCTGAGGCCGTAGAAGGTCGCGCCGAGCAGGGCGAACAGGTCGCCCTTGAGCTGATCGGGCGCGTACCCCCCGTTCGCACCCGTGATGTGGTCGCTCGCGATCAGCAGGCCCATGCCGCCGATGCAGACGAGGATGCCGAGCAGCTGGGTGGGGCGGTAGCGCACCTTCATCAGGGCGAAGGAGATGAGCACGACGACGACGATGGCCCAGAAGTTGATCAGCTCGGCGGACAGGATGGTGGTGTAGCGGTAGGCCAGCACGGTGAAGTAGTTGCCCTCGACGTCGACGAAGGCTAGGATGAAGTAGCGCCACCCGTCGCGCAGCAGCAGCTCGCCGAAGTATTTGCGCCAGCCGTAGCGATAGATGGTGTAGGGGGAGAAGACGAGGTTCATGAGGGCGTAGTTGAGCAGCGTTTGGAAGGCGGGGAGGGAGGTGCCGTTCTGCGCGAGGAGCGAGGACAGAGTGTTCTCGCCTGTGAGTGCCAATGAGAGGATTTGACTGTGGAGTGCGAAGGTCAGCCTGGCGTTTGCTCTCACCAGCGGTTTGGGGGGGGGGCGGATGTTCGATATCAAAACTGTGCTTTTCTCAGGAAAAGAAGCACAAGCCGGCAGACATACCCAAGGACAAGCACGATCCAGAACTCCTTCGTCTTTACGTAGCCAAACCACTCCCGCTTCCAAAATCCCCGTCTCTCTCCTTCTATCTGCACTGTGGCATCTGCGCCGGGGTGAAGACCGATAGCTGTAAACTCTGGCATCCCATGCTGTTGCGTGCCAGTTCCAGCACTGCTCCGCGACGGAGAGTCCCCCCCACCCTCGACGTCCTTGGGAACATGATGCGCTGTGGGAGCATACGACTCTCGAAACTGGGACTCTTGAACATTAGGGTATTTGGCAGAGGCCATTCCGGTGCTTCGCGGCTTGAAGGCTTGGCACGAGGTAGTGTCGTATGGGAGCTTGATGAAGGAAAAAAACAAAGATAAAACCCCGCAATCAATCAAGGACGAACAAGACAGGGGAGTTTTTGTATGTGAGAAGCGAACGCAAAACTCCCAAAGTCGCTCGCTCGGATGTTGAATAATGATTACAGGTGATGGCAAGAGCAACCACGTTCATTGCGCCGGGCCATGTCGCCGAGTTTTTATCACCTTGCTCCTCCGCCGAACAGTGACCCAGGCCCAAGCCTTATGCAGATCACCCAAAAAAATGTGGATGGTAGGGTTAGGCGAGTGCTCCGCATACCCAATAGGTGCGCAGGGCAAGGGAGGCTCGGCGAGTCAGACAGCCGCATCGCGTGGGGGGTACTAGGTGGAGAACGGTTAAAAAAGCCACCGAAAATTTCATTCCTTACCTATGGTCCCGCTACGAGGCCGCTATCGAGAGATCGCGTGGGCTTGACCGGAGCCCAGCTCAAGAAGAGGATGGTAGGAGATCCGACTCGTGGACAAAGCCCGCTTGAGAGATCGTTCGTGGTTGGTAGCGTTATCTCGTCGCCACCTGACCATGGATTATGCCTAGAGACCCTCTTCTGCTTACCGGGCTAGGTTCTTGGCACGTACTTCACTACTGGTAGATGCCTTGCTTCAATCTTCAAATTTGACAAACAGGGCGTCATCTGCATTTGAAGTGATAGAAGGAAAGAAATGCCGATGTTTCGACTGTATGTACACAATGAGAATCCAATGTAAAATGTCATCATCCCAGTGTGCTTCCGCATTCCCGGACTCCGCTTCGCTGATACTATCTGACCCAGGAAAAAATGGTTGGATGCCGAATCCCATTTAAGTCGAAAAAAAAAAAAGATCTATGTGTGCGGCCGTTATTTCGTGCAAAAACAGATTCCGAGCAGTGAGTGCCTTGCTGGCGAAGGAATTCGTGTGCGAGCCCGGCGCACTGCAAATCGAAGAGAAGGAATATTTTAATCCTCTTGATAATCCTTACAAGTGAATACCATGTTTTGAATAGTAGCATTGAAATGTCATCTTCCCAGGGAGTGTCCTCAAACCGCCTCCACTGCAGATTTTCTGCCCACAAACCCGAACAAACTTCTTCGCCGTTCTTTTTTGCTTGTTGCTGGTTTGGTGGGCTGTACTTCCACGGGCGGCTTTTTGAACTGACGTGGCGCTTCGCGTGCAGCCAGTGGTGCCGGATGTGGAGGTGGCACGTCAGGTATCTCGAAAATGGGGGGTTTGGCATACGTCCGGAAAACTTCCTGTCCATTCTCTCGCACTTTTTTCAGTTCGAGCTGAGGGGCCTGAGATGGGATGCTTGAACGTGTACTTGAGGGGTAGGTGCTAGATTGAGTGGTTGTATGCACACTAGGTTTCGTCGTGTATACTTTGGCTGGTGCAGTCGAATATACGGGTTGTGGGGGGTATGCATGAGTTTCTGTAGTCAAGTGCATATCGGGTTGGGGAGTTGAATATGCATGAGGCGGTGGATATGAATATGCATGAGGTTGTCCAGTTCCAGTCGGAAACGCATCGGATGCTGTGGTCGGGTCTGCACTTCGTCCAGTCAAGCGTGCATATGAGAATGCTCTGGATTGTGTAGAGGTGCTAGTCTGCGGACTCGGCTGAATGCTTGGTTGTGTACTTTGTGTGCTTGAGTGTACACTACTTGAATGAATGCTTGACACAGTCGACTCATCATCGTCTTCTACCGAGTTGTCTAGTGATTGTTAATTGCAATACCTGGTGGTCGTTATTTCCGAAGGCTTACTACTTGTGCGAAGCGGGCTACGGATATAACCCGCCTTCTGAGATGTCGGGAATGGACGTTGAGGTGCTAAGGATTTGTTTTCTACCCTCGGAACTGCGGACGAGGAATATCGGTGCGGCATCGTAGGCATAGGTGGAACTTCGTTGATAGAATCGTAATTTGGCTGAGCCGAAGCCGGGAGGAATGGGTTTGGCCGGGTCCTTTGCACAGTAATCACTGGGGGATAATCGGCCATCATGGAGCCAGAGGACGAGATTTGACTTGAGCTTCTCTTTGCTGGCGTCGATGTTCCCGACATTGGTGCCTTTCCACCCTGCTCACTCCATGTTCTCGTCATGAGGCTCCGTCTGTGGTTGTGTTGCTCAAGGATCTGGGCTCTGTGTGAACCAGCATAAGATGATGGGGTACTGGAGAGGAAATCTCTGGCTGCATGTGTCGGTGTGTGGAAGTATGGTGCTGGCCTTGGTTTGTTCGCCTCTGCCTCTGCAGCTGCCCTCTTTCCCTGCTCAGCCGCTTTCTTCTTCTTGGAGAAGATAGACATTCTGGAAGGAGCCGAGAAGACAATGCTTTAAATGCCCAGTATTACAAACGGATATTGTGAAGGAGGACTGAAAACGATGACTCTTGTAATTGAAAGCAGTGTGTCCCGACAAGCTTGCTCTAGTGCACAGACATGCACGAAGGTTTTCTGCTGTATGGGTACTGATCACAAGCCCACCAAAAGAGTTCCGCGTTGCTCAATGCATGTTTTATTGGGACCCATTAGTTGCGGGGTTTCGGGGCTCGGACCAAGATAGTGTGATATCTGAGCTGAGTGAGTACAGGCAACGTGGTGGTTGCTATTGCCAATTCTGAGAGAAGTGAGTGAAAGAGATATCTGTGTAGCGTCAGAGGATTTGGAAAGGCAATGCAAATGGAGAGCAGAGAGCGAGAGAGAGTGACAGGAGATATGGTGGTAAAAAGAAAAGGACGGGATAGATTACGAACGAGAAAGGGAAGTATATGGTAACCAAGGCATTAGACCGGTTTTGAACGTCCAACAGATACACAGGAGAGCGGAGGTAGTCGCTTGGCACATCTACACCACTATCTTGCCAGGCTTCAGCAACCCCAGGCTGCCCCGTGCCCGGCTTTATCTCATAGTGCGGAACCGGGTGCGTCTGTATACGACCATGAGCAATGCCAAAGCACCTTCCTGCAGCAGCGCACCAGCGATCACTCCCCACAAGCGGCGTAGCTTTGACATCAGCACGGCAGCCGCTTGCTCGATTGGGTCGGTACTTTATTGCCGGGTGAAGTGGAGGGAGGCTGCATCAACAAGGGAGGATGCTATCGAAACGGGCGCGGTACCCACGGCAGCCAAACGTGTCGCCATGCAGAGTGCAGACGCGGGCCACTGTGAGCAAGTGCAGCTCCAGCAAAGAAGCTTCGCGGGAGGCTCCTGTTCGCCGGCAGGGGTATCGACGAATATAGATCTGGTGGCGGGCGGGCGAGTAGACCGTTCGCTACTAGTCAGCGCGTTCGCGGGATGCCACCGACCCCCAGGCTCGTTGTTGCAGCTGAACTTGCTGAAGCAACCCCGGCTTCCAGCTTAAGGCAGGGCCGGTCGTTTGGAATTACAATCTATTTGTTGCCTTACCCCTTTCGGACCCAAACCCCTGACAAGCATCAGAGAGAGCCCTCTCTGGCCCCCGCCGAAACTTCATCTGGCGGCGGTCAAGACGCACTGCAGACGCTCGCCATGAAGTATGATTACCCAGGTTGGCCTGCCCCACAGGGCCGGCTGCAAAGCATCCTGCCTTCGACAACCTTGCCTCGGCGTCATGAATGATCCACGCACGAGTTTCCAGGGATCTAGACGGGCCCAAGACTACGGTAATGCCGGTGCTTCACGCCAATTCAGGTCCCCAGTTCTGGGGAGACGAGATTTGCGAGGAATGACGTTGTGCTACTCATGCACGAGTGCTGTATAGATATGTATTGGCGAAACTTCCGCCTGGGTAACACGTGGGGAGATAAACTTTCAGCAGCATGCAATTGTTCCGATTGCGCATGTGATTGGTGTCAGCGTGCGGAAGAAGCAGGCTAGGTATGAAGCAGAATACGACGGATGCAAGGAAGAAGATGAGATTCCCACGCAACGGTAACGATCCGTTCGGCGCCGAACAACAACACTTGAGCGGCATGACGGGAGCTTAGAGGTTTTGAGTCAGTCATGGAAACGGAGGAGCATGCCCTGGATTGTTTGACGAGTGGCGATAGAGATGCTAATCTGAAAGGTCCATATATGACTAGGCCCGTGATGCTAGCAAAAAAGAACAGGAACGTGAAATCAAAGTGGGACTGAGATGTGGCGTTTGTCAGAATGAAGCTAGTTCAACAAAAGCCACAGGTCGATTGGCGGTTTGCCTGAATGGCATATAGAGAACGGACCGAAACTTTAGGTCTCAGGGTCGACCAAATTGGGTTCTCGGTGGAGACGACAATGTCTGGTTATGGACGCCTGCTCGTTCGAGATGCCCCTTTTTGGCGAGGATGGCATGCACAGTCAAGCATGACAAAGTGTAAACTGGATTTGGGGCGGAGGTAAAGAGTGACAAGTGACTCTACGGCGAGGGCCCAGTCGGTCTTGTTATCGACAGCATCGGACCAGTGGGATCATTGCGGGGCACAGTGTCACGATCACGCCTATCTACCAGGTATCTAATCTGCGTACCGGGTATGCGAATATACATGTAGAAATGTACAGTCGCCTCTCGCCAAGGTAGCAGAGGGCTGGCCCGGATTGGAGAGTCCAATGATGGGAGCGATGAGGTCATGCGACGATCGCTTGCCGCCGAACTCTACACCCTCTTCCACCCAGCTGCCTGCACCGACTGTGCGTATGATTCTAGATACTGCACTCGCTGCATCGGGACCGTCTCAGGTCTCGACCTGACTTGCTTCTTGCCCCGCTGTCCTTGCAACGTCCACTACCCGTCGCCGCGGCCTCCGCGCCCGGCCTGCCGCTGAAGCTTTCCACCGGACCCAACGCTGTCTTGCGCCCGCCCCTGACACACGCCTGCGCCCGCTCCTCACCACCACTACCGCCATTACTCGTCCGCCCTCTACGCTTCCGCGCGCGCGTGCACCCCCATCCAAGCGCGACACGGCAGACTCGCCTTCCCCAACTGCAGCGGGCATTTGGCTGGCGATCCCGCAACGCGCCCTCGCCGCTGCCTGGGCACCACCTCAGTGGAGCCGGTTGCGCAATCCCGGCCGGCGCGCGCTCAAAATCCTGCACCTCCTCCACCTCCACCACCACCAGCGTCGCGCCCCATCCATCCGAAAACCCCCGCCGCGCCCATCAGATCTTGCCTTCGCGCGCCGCTGTCACCCTTCCTGCTGCTCGAGGTGCAACTGCGCCCGCGTCCGTGAGCAGCAGGAGTGACGGGTGCGCGTGTGATCCTCTCTGGTCACCATGGCCCAGGCCGGACCCTCGACCAACGATCGGAAGCGCGTCAAGGTCTACGAACTCCGGAACAATGACTGGTACGATCGAGGCACGGGCTTTTGCGTTGGGCACATGGTCAATGTTAGTAATCACATCGTGGATTTTTCACGTTCAATTCTATCTCGCGTCTTACGCTGGATATGACGCAACCATCGCGGAAGCTGCGTGCTGATATGTCATCGTCGACTAGGATGAGGCTCAGATATACGTTCAGTCTGAAGAAGAACCCAATCGAATGCTTCTCGAGACGAAGATCCAAAAGGATGATGGATATCAGAAACAACAAGGTTTGTCAGACGCGATCATGTCGGACGCGTTGTCTTGGCTAAATGCGTCATCTACCAGACACGCTCATTGTGTGGACCGAACCCAATGCAGTTGACATGGCCCTGAGTTTTCAAGAGGCGGAAGGTTGCGCGGCAATATGGTACATCAATAAACTGCATCACCACACCAAAAGGCATGCATGTTGACGTTTTACGACAGGGAATTCATCAGTGATACCCAGCAAAGGTTTACAGGACTCGGCCCCGGTATGCACCACGTCTATTACCTCCAGAGGGGAGGGCATCATTTTCTGCAAAGCCCAAGGCTAATTCTATGGCAGATGATAACCTTGAGGACGACGTCCTTGAAGGCTTCAATCCCATGCTACTACCCACCCCCGGATTATCCAATCTACATGAGATAGAAGCAATGATGAGAACTGCAAATACCTCGCCAGCTGGACGCGACGCACTGGCGAAATTCATCATGAATAGAGAAGTTGACTACATATCGAAGCTTGTCCCTCTGGTCGAGATGGCGGAAGATTTGGAAAGCTTACCCGATCTACACCGACTTTGTAATATTATGAAGACTCTTATTCTCCTTAACGACACTGCCATCATCGAGTTTGTCGTTACAGACGAGGTGGTTCTCGGTGTGGTGGGGGCTCTGGAGTGTAGGTTGTCTTTACCCACGGTCTTGTGACGCCATCTAACAGTTAATATTTTGTTAGACGACCCAGATTTCCCTAGCCACAAGGCCAATCACCGACAATATCTCTCGGACGAATCCAAATTCAAAGAAGTCGTCCCCATTGAGGATGCGGAGATCAAGAAGAAAATACACTACACATACCGTCTACAATACCTCAAGGACGTTGTCCTTGCTCGCATCCTTGATGATCCCACATTCTCTGTTCTTAATTCCCTTATTTTTTTCCACCAAGTCGACATTGTTCAGCATCTGCAATCAAGTCAAGCATTTCTATCGGAGTTATTCGGCATTTTCAGCGACGACGTGACGGACCAACCACGGAAAAAGGACGCCGTCCTCTTCATTCAACAGTGCTGTGCTGTAGCCAAGAATCTGCAGGCTCAGTCACGAGCTTCTCTGTACCAAAACTTCATCCATGGTGGCCTATTTACGGTTATCACATTTGCATTACGACACCATGATGCCTCTGTGCGCGTAGCGGGGACCGATGTGCTCGTTGCACTGATCGACCACGACCCATTGATGATGCGAAGTCATATTTTCAAGGCCATCAACGAAAAAGCGAAGCCGCTGACGGACACTCTGATCGAGCTGCTTTTGGTCGAGGTGGATTTGGGTGTCAAGGCCCAGATGGCAGATGCCATCAAAGTTTTGCTCGATCCCAACGCGAACACAGCATCAGTTGATACGTTAAGTCGAACAAACACCGAATTCCTGGCCAAAATGCGCAGTGCCAGTGCCGCCCAACCACAAGCGGAGTCTTTCATCCAGAACTTCTATGACGAGTCAGCTAAGAAGCTGTTCCAACCATTGAAAGATTTGGAGAAGCGGGAAGACATGAACAATCTTACCGTCCAAGAGATATCGCTCTACTCACACCTGGTAGAGGTGTTGTGCTTCTTCATCCGCCAGCATTCTTTTCGAAGCAAATATTTTATTCTCTCCGAAGGTCTTGCTTCTCGGGTCGCACAACTAATGTCCTGTCCGGAAAAGCATTTGAAACTGAGTAAGTTTAGAAAAGGAGTGATAGCGTGGATGAGCATGGTAGGACTAATGTGTTATAAGCCGCCCTCAAGTATTTTCGCACATGTATCGGATTGCTAGACGAATTTCACAATCGCCAAATCATCTCGAATCGGCTTTTCGAGCCCATACTCAACATCGTCTTTGAAACTATGCCCAAAGACAACCTCCTCAACTCAGCTTGTCTTGAACTGTTCGAGTTCATCAAGCGTGAAAATGTAAAGGCCATCATCGACCATGTAGTAGAAAGTTATCGCGATCAGCTCAAGGATATCAACTACGTCCCCACCTTTCAGGAACTAATCCTTCGATACGACCAACTCCAGGGTATCCAAGGAACCGAGAGCACAGACACAAGCTTCATCACTCAAGATGGGGAACCAAATTCTTCTGCCAATGCTAATCCGCTCGTACGCCATTCTCGGACCGGTTCACTGATTAATGGTGGTGGGACTCGCTGGCAGGGCATCAGGGATACCGACGCAGATGAGGAAGCCTACTTTGATTCGGTCCAAAATGACGACGACGACGAAGAAGACGAGCTCAGTCTACCAAGTGTTACTTCAAGATCGTCCAAGACAATGACCAATGGCATCACTCTGCATAGCAGTGCAAGCCCTGTGAAGCATGCTCTGGTATCCTACCCTGATGATGACAGTGACGACGCCGATGTCGACCTCGATCAAATGGATGTCCTGACCGCATCGCCTGGCACACCCTACCAAAATCAGCACGCGACCACAAACGCAGCCAATCTTCCCGACGTACCTTCATCAAGTCCCGAGTCTCCTGCAATGTCCATATCTACTACACCTGTAAAGAGGAGAAGAGAAGAAGATGAGGAAGATGAGCTCATTAAGCTCGTCAGCACTCACAAACGGCGAAGCTCTTCAGCCACATTGGGCAGGTCGACCCACAATAGCAGCCCGGATTCGAAGGTCGGAAATGGGGAGAGTCAAATTGGAAATGGCAACCAGACCAAAGGACGAGAACAGAACGGTGAGATAGGGGACGATGACTCGAGAGGCGCTGTTCGAGAACCGAACCCGACTACCGGTGCGCCTCTGCATGGACACATGCTAAGGAGAAAAAGTAGCATCAAGCCTGGCAAAGATGGAGGGCCGAAGAAGATCGCAATTAGCTTTACGGTCAGGGACAAAGACCAAAGTCCAGGCGGTGACGGAGAGTGAAGAAAGCCCGAGTCGCTCTCCTTTCTTGTCTCGGACTTTTGACTGCGGCGTCCGAGTAGCTGTCTCTGCCGAGTCACCATCCCACGATCCATTGCGTTTTCCGCAGATGTGCCGAGGACGTACATGGTCTTGTCACGACTCTTATCAGCGTCATAAAAATGTTGGACGCGAAACCAGTGCTGAAGCGGCTCTTAGGTGATGAGCTCCGGGGATCACGCCTTTCTTGCTTCCTTCCAGAGGGAGATCAACAGAATCTCAAAAGTTTATAGCGGTGGCGTAACAAGCTTGGGATACGGTTGCCTGCATGATGAGAACCATGGGTCCCTTGCTGGCGTTATGCATTGCTTCTTTTGCCACATCCGGGGATGGATGACAATCATCATACAGCATCAATAGATGAAGTGACCTAAAGTACCTAATGACTAGTTGTATCAGACTCGTTGCAACACCCACAAGCTTTCAACTTTCTAATCATGATTCTTTCATAGCGTCGCACATCATTACACTAATAGTCCCAACAGAGGGTGATACAAGAAATGATAGCTTGTAAGGGCCTTATCAAGTGCTATACTGGCATTGGCAATGGCTTTCGGTCTTCAAGGAACTCATGTGTCGAGGGAAAGGTGACTTGTGGCTCGGACTCATCTAAAAGCTTTCCTAGACGAGGAGGGAAGGGCAGTAGGCGTTCAAGTAGTTTGGCTTTGAACGTGTGCTCACAGCCCTCGGGCCCAAAAACGGGTGATTGTTTCTTAAGAATGTTTTCGAATCGGACAAGTTTTTGAACCTCCTGAGCATCGATTCAGCCAGGGAGCTCCACACCTACGGTATTGAGCGGCCAATAGCACCATTCCTATTCATGAGCAAGTGAGCAGCACCCCAACCTAACTATTCATTTCCGGCTCTGATTCCATGGATAGCCAAAGCACCTCAACCCTATCTTTTGGCTCTAAATATAGAAGGTCATGATGCTGCCTGCTTACATCTCCGTATACTTCACCATCGCTAATGTGCGCCTCAATGATGTGGCCAGAAGTGTGCAAAATACCACCAGTCACTGCGACTCCCTGACTTTGAAACGCGTCGAAATGTCTCAAAGCCTGCGTTTCTATGCTTTCCGCCGCTGCTTCGTGCTAGATCGATCCCGCCCAAGTGCTCATTGCCAGTTAGTGCTGTTTTCTGCCGTTCGCAAGCGCCGGACTTCAGCGAAGTAAGCATGCTGCTCCGGTACCAGGAGTCGGATCTGGCATTAGTTGCTTGCTCAGTTGTGGAGCCGCAAAAGGTCTAGGATGCATAGCCAGCCCGTCGGTTGGATCTAGCTTACAGCTTCTCCCGCGCCAATGCTCGAATGATTGATTCGTTTGACTGGTGAAGCATCTATGTTTTGCTACATCGGCTTCTCGACAAGACGTCTGTGTGATGACCGCATACTAGGTCTCACCACAAACATTTTGATACGGCCAAATTTCAGAGTCCAGATCCTGCTCGCATTGGTTCTGAGCCGCATCCAAGAGGATTACGTGCGACGATCCAGCTCCACTTTCTTGTAGTATTGGAGCAAGCGTATCGATTCTCGAGATTTGCAGTTGGTGCCAATGTCTTTTCGCGGAAGTGAACGAACCAGTTGCTTCTTCTAAAGGCTTTTGGTCAGGGTGGATGTATTAGACTTTACGCGGCGGAAGCCTCCTTATATGTTGCTGGAAATTGATATTTTTAAACTATTCAGGGTCCAGAACTGTATTCAACGTAGAAATGAGTTCCTATGTTGTTACATAATTGTGTAACGTAAAATGTCAATTTAGCACAAGATGGTTTGACCTCTATGCACCCCAGCAAAAGTCCAGAAATGAAAAATCTCAATCGGATTTTAGACAAGACCGTTTAAATGTATACTTTTCTCTGAACATTGGGGAGCTCCCTAACCTATGTCTTCCAACAATTCTTATATCATTCCCTCATAATCCGTCTCACGTTACTGCAGAAGTAGCATCGTCCCTATCCCGTTGAGAAATCCATCATCAAGCTCTAACAACATAAACACCAGGAAACAATCCACCCTTTCCCGCATACACCCCCCAGTACCAATCTCCATTAATATCCATCGCCTCGCGTATCTCCGCGCACCGCGGGAACATGACCTCATTCGTCACCCCCTCGGCGGGAAACCAGGCCCAGCGCGCCCGCAACCGCATCCCCACCCCTCCATCCGGTGGGATCTGCCCTTCGCCGCCGCGCCCCTGCCTCTGCACCTGCTTCTGCTTCTGTCCCGGCCCTCCTCCCTGCTGCTGTGGCGCCCCCGCTCCCGACGCCGTCGCACTCGTCGTCTCAAACGCCTGCAGCGGCGGCGACTGCGGCCCCTCGCTGCGCCGCACCGTCCCGTCCGCGTCGCGCCACGACCACCCCGGCCGACCCCGGCGCCAACTCACGCTCGCGCCCACCGCCGCGCCCACCGCATCCTCCTCCGCCGGATCCCGCATCGGCACCGCCTCGTCCCCGCCCCACCCAGAAGACGCCGCCGCCGCACCCGTCGTCGTCGTCAGCAGCGGGGGGACGTCGGCGTCCGGCAGTGCCCAGCCGCCGACGCGCTCGCGCAGGACGACGCGTCTGCGATGCGACTGTTGCTGCTGCTGCTGATTTCGAGGAGGAGCAGCGGTATCATCGGCCACAAAGCCGACGAGCAGCATGCGATGTCCGGTGCGCGAGCAGCGACGCCAGCCGGCGGGTCCATCGCGCGCGGCAAGGCGGCCTGCGGGGACGAGCGCGTGATAGCAGGGTTGGCAGAGGTCGTAGTCGCCGAGGGGGGAGCAGGAAGGGCAGTGGTAGCGGGCGTGGGAAGGAGGAATTGGGACGCGGCAGGCGTCGCAGGTGGTGGTAATGGTGAGCGGGTGGTAGTTTGGGAGGATGAGGGGGAGGGGATCAGGATCGGTGGAGGATGGCGCGGCGGAGGAGGTGATGTGATCGGAGGTAGGAGGGCCAGATGTGGGGGTAGGAGAAGAGGGGCTGTTGGTAGGGAATGGGGCGGAGCGGGGCGCAGCGGGACCGGTGGTGGGAGGGTTGGCGCCTGGGCCATTAGGTCGTGGGGGTGGGGCATCCCTGGCGATGGGGAGCAGCGGGTGGGTGCAGTGGCGTCCTTGGTTGACGCAGCTGTAGCAGAATCCCCAGGCGCCGTCATTGCAGATGTCGCATTTCCAGTAGCAGGAATTAGCGAATGCGCCACACATGTCGCAAAAGACTCCGGCTTCGAGACGTTTGGCGGGGTCTTCGTCAGTCATGGTGCGTGGACCGGTAGAAGCGGAGGCGGGCTGCGATATGGTTTGTCGAGGTCGGCGATATCGATGGCCAATTAGGGTATGAGGAGGGTTGATATTCGATGTGGGTCCGGCTTGGGATAACTGCGCCTGGTATTTTGCTCTCGCGGCATGGCCGAAGCCATACCAATTGTTGCAACCTTGATTTCTGGGCGATCGGTAGCAGGAAAGGCAGATGTTGATTGTACCTCCTTCGCACTTTGGGCAGTTGTAATGTAGTTCGTATTCAATGTGGGACTTATTACAGCGATAGCAAGAAATTGATGGCTCCACGAAAAGCGTCTGTCGAGCAGACGCAAGAGAAGTTGAGTTGAGAGTTCCCCTCCCAGAGGATGTAGTAGTTGACGGGAAACGGGGAGAGCTCAGAGTTGGCGGAGACTGAGAGTTTGGATGTCGAGGGATTGCCGCCGGCGCAGTGCTCGGCGGCTGTGCAAGTTGTCCTGCTTGTCGTGCAGGAGATTGTCTGTTGACGTCTCTATTGCTGAAGGTTGGGCGGCTTGGGGAAAATGTTTGGGTGGATTGCGGACTTGACAACGATGCTGTAGCTGGTGTGGCTACATGGCCCTGTAGCCGGTCAGGATCGGTGCTGCTCCTATCACTAAAGGACATGGGACGCGGCCGAGAAGAGCTCTGTGGCCGCTCAGACAAGTCTGTTGCTGAACGTGCTGCCCGTCGAGACGCAGTATCAGTAAGCAGCTCCGTGCCTTGATCTGATGAGGCACGGCTTCTGCGTGCCGGATGCGCATCTTGGCTTGAAGATCTCCTGCGATGATGCCTGCTGGTCTCACTCTCGACCGCTTCTAAAAGATGGGGCCGGGAGATGGGAGGTCGAGACTCTGGGAAACGAGGCGAACGCGGCGATGGTGTTGGCGTTGTCGAGCTTTCCGATCTAGCATGCTGGCGTCTTTGCTGAGCAGCATGCTCCTCCCGCGCTGAGCCTGGTGATCGGCTGGGTGAGTGCCTGCGCTCATTTGGTTGGCCTCTGGAGCCCTGATGTCTGTGGCGTCTGTATGCGACCGAGACTGCCCTGTTGATTTCATCTTCGCGCGATGGATCCAGTCCATTAAGGTCAATCTCTCGTAGAATTTGGCGCATCATCTCTTCTTCCTCGTCTGAACCAACATCCGAGGAGCTGATGAGTGAGCGCAAACTTGATTGATGTTCAACGTGGCGTGTCGTCGTCGTTCGGTCTCGTCCGCGAGATCTCGCATCAGTGCCTCCAGACCTATGACTACTTGGAGCTCCTTCACCGGCACTCCTTTCTCTTCGATGACCCGTCCCGCCATGTCTACTATCCTGACTCCGGTCTCTGCTTCTGCGCCTGCTTGTGTCCCTTCTATGGTCCTGTGGTGGTCGCAACCGTCCGTGGCTAACCCCAACTTCTTGTAGTGACCGCTGTCGCACCTCTTCCATCAATATGTCGTCCTCCGAATCCGTCTCAAGGTCCACTTCCGGGAGCACATTATCGCCCTGCTTATACTTCTTTTCCAACTCCTTGCTTTCTTCCTCTGACCGTGCCCGGCTGGGATTGGCCTGCAGGAAAAGATCGAGCAAAGTGGTGACCTGGGCGTTCCGCTTGGTATCTCGCACGGAAGCACGACATGACGGGCAGGTATACGGGCGAACAACAGACGCTTTGGAGGCTTGGAAGGAGAACCAATCTTTGAGGCAGGAGCCGCAAAAGGTATGAAGGCAGTCCAGGAGGGTGAGTGGTTGGTAGAGGATGTCGGTGCAAATCTAAGCCGCACTCTCGGTCAGCGGAGAGGACTTTGGGGGTGTGCTAAAGGGGTCTCCTGCAGCGTACGGAACATGTCAATTCTTTTTCCAGATCCAACAGGCCACCAGCCTGCGCTTCGGTCATTTTCCAGCGCGAGGAGCGGTGGTGCGTGGTCGTGGGTGCCTCAGAAAAACGACTATCACGGGGTATTACTTGGCGAGAGTGTGATCCGGCTTCGCGATGGCAGACGCAAGGCACACTTCCTCACCAAACACTGCTATCCTTTTCCTCTACTATCCTTCCATGCCCGTATCAAACAGAATACAGGCCACAGAAGGCTTCATTACATTGACATGCCATCCTATCTAAGATGCACCTTGTTCTAAGTGGTTATGCGACGGTGCAGTCATCAAGCTCCCAATGTAGGTCATCGGCGAAAAGAGTGTACGTTAGCGGCTCAGGCTGCAATGTTTTTTACGTGTAGGAGTGAAAATCATCATGCAGCACTATGTGCTATTCAAAATTTACCCACACCAATCTTCGGCCCCAACTTCGTGAAGTAACCGTGAGATTTCCTTCACCCTTCACCAGTACTAACAGCAGGTAAGAAGATCAAGCAACTCATGGCACCCACCACACATGGCTGCCTTCACCGTTTGATTCAACTAGTCGGGGTTTGACACGGGCAATGCGCTATGACGACCTTTTTTCAAGGTGTGGGATTCCTGTACAAGATTTAATGCTCAGTTCCATGTGAGCAGGTCGAAACTCCTCACGGCAATGAAATGAAAGACCTTCGAGGAAAATGTAGCTCGCTCTACTCCCATTTGGACTCGAAGGGCGCTTCCTTTCCCGATGAAGCGAAGAAAGAATTATTCGTGCGGGATGCGGCTTCACAGCGGAATGCACAAGAGAAGGTAGGTACCTATCTAAAGTATAGCAGCGGGCATCAGAAGAAATGTCGTGCCAAAACTCCCACGTAGACGATAAGTAGGTCTAAATTCAAGTTACCGGATCCCCTTCAAAATCATGGGATCGTTGATCCAGCTGGTTTGTTTTCATATTAAAGAAAGTTTGGTGTATATTCAAATTGAGATCCCGAATGAGGGTCAGTAGGTGGCTAATTTTATACTTCTTGATACAGGGATGCCAACCTTCCTCTTGCCATCTCGTAGTTGGTACGCACTCCAGCTGTGTTAAGATGTTGCAACGTGCTTGCCTTGGACACGCACGAGCACGGAGAAGTCGCAACTCCAGGATTAATCACTGGTTCAGCAGACTGAACCCCAAACTGGAAATTGACTCTGGTCTCTGTGCTTCAACACTTCAATGTTTTTCAAATTGTTCAACTGTAGCCACCATGTCCTTAGCAACAGCTGCATCTACAAGCAACTTTTCGAACCCATGGAGAGCCCCATACGTTTCTGCAACCAAGTCTGATACTATTGAGCTCATGACCCGGGAGGAATCCGGCTTGCATTTCACCAAAATCCCTATTGGCAACCCCCTAAACGAGTCGAAGTTGTTCTAGATACTGGCAGCTCTGATCTGGTTATCGTTACACCCGATATTTGCGATTATCGGGATCTGAATCTTGAGTGCATAGGCGGCCACTATAGATCACTCCAGTGCTTCTAGCGCCGCTCTTGATTTGACGGCATTTTCAGTTGATCTCTCTCTCTCGCATTCATACTCGGTTGGGTCCCATAATGTCATACACACTGCTTACGTGGATGGGCGGCATGCTGTTAGCCATTATGCTTACAATGACATCTCCATCGCTGGAGTGACCTTGAAGAATGCATCGCTGGGCGTTGCAACGGAAGGCAACCTTTCTTACAGCATTCTGGGCATTGGTCCTGATGTTCGCCTCTATCTTTCCCTACCTCTTTGGAGAAACTGTTTTGGACGCTCTGGTTTCCAGCAATTACACCGGCTCAAATATCTTTAGTATTTGGCTGGATAATGATGCTGCCAGTGGATCTGTCCTCGTTGGTGGAGTTGATGAGTCAAAAATTGACACAAAGACTGCTTTGGTGACACTAGACATGGTCCCAGATCCAAGAGTCCCCTTGATGCCATACTTCTCATATATGGTGGCCTGCACTAGACTATCGGCTTCTATTGGGGGCGAAACTCTTACGTACTCTTGGCCGTGGCAGAGCCCGAACACAACCTCTTCTACGACGCTGTTACTACCAATGACAGTGGATACAGGCACCAACGCTATCATACTTTCCTACAAGATTTTTGTGGCTATCTTTATGCAACTGAATAGCACTGTGCCGCCAGACCTCTCTTTTGGGTCGGAGTTACCCTGCTCGCTGGACGAAGAGAAGACCATGCGAGAGTCAACATTCTCATGGACGTTTGGAGATCCAAAGGGTGAAACTGAGACCATCATTTACAATGTCAGCTTTACCGACCTGATTGTACCTGTACACCCTCCGTTGACCAGGAAACCTTACATGATGCCGAACCCAATCGATGACGTCGAGGTCGATTTGTGTAGGTTCAGAATAAGATCGTGGGGTGGCTCAGACATGCCTGCCATCATGGAAACGCCAGGGATCAAAGGCATGTATATCATTTTTGATCAGGAACATAGCCAGCTCAGCTTAGGCAAACCCATTTTTACTGGCGCAAGAGCCCCAGAGAATGTGGCTGTTTCTTCTTGATGCCCATTCTCGGGAGTTGAGCTGCTTAAAAAAAAACACAGCGTCAACTGTCAAGTCTGCTTCGTCTCTGACATCAAAACTCTTGGATCGATCTGTAAATGTGTCAAAAGCGGAGAATCGTGACGGTGGGCCCAATTCTGCTATTGTTCTCAGCGCGTTCGTCATGTTTGCGGGGGCCTCTTTAAATTCGCTTAATACTTAAGTGGATGGCTTCTTCCACTGTTTTGTTTTGTTTCGTCTTGTTCTGTTTTTGTTCTACAAGGACAGATTCATCATGGGCGGATTCGGTCTGATTAGCAACGCCTAAGGGAGTATCCTGTTTGCACGGAGCCTCCTCTTGCGGGCCCTTAGAGGTCAGACTATTTCCTGACTAGAACATCCGTTTTCTATGCAAACTTCTGCATTAACCTGCCATGCAAATGAGATGATACGTACTTGAAATCGTAGGTTCTCCACTTGGATTACTATCTCAGCGACTGTTCAGACCAAGGTTCAGCGAGCGTCATCCCTCCTAAATTCAGGCATGTTCAATCGGGCCGATGCAGCCTTAGTACCTGACTTTACAGGTCCATTTGATCAGACGACATTGCTTCCTGCATCATAGGTGCAGACATGGCTGCACAAGATGGCGCCAAGAGCGCCTGGGAAATTCTAGCCAAAAACTTTCTCAACACAGTGAGACTCTTTCCTGTGTGTCCCTAATGCATGCGAAGAGCTATCCATTTCGATGCAGCGAGGCCTGATGTCCAGGCGCCAGCCATTATAGTCCAATTGCCCACTTTCACTTTCAACTACTCGTCAGTGAACGTGCGCCATGTTACTGCGGATACCGCAATATGAGCCGAGCTTGCAGACTTGATAATTAGGTCTGCTGCCCCTTTCTCTCTTTGCCGACCCTTCCACTACCCCGCTGCGTACCCGGCCTGCCCCACAACGGCTTCCCCAGTTCTCCACACTGCTGCGTCTTCCCGTATCGCTTCTAGAAATACTTGTTGAACCATGACGCACCTTGGAAGAGCCAATTTTCGTCGTCACTGCAACTTGGAATTAGCCGAGTGCCACGGCGGTGTCATCTAGCTTGAACAAGAATCGCATATAATAAATAGTGTAGGTGCCACCAATGGAGCGGTTAAATTTCTTCTTCTGCGCCATTCGCCGGGGACTTCTAGAGTCCAAAAAATCAAGATGACGTTGCTTTTTGTGTATCTGCTGAGTTGCCTGTCTTTGGTTCTGGGATCTCCTACTCAACATGTGCTTCGCCGCCGTCAAAGCTCTGCAGCACCCATAGCCACGACCAAGAATGGCACATACACCGGGTCCTACGTCTCAGAGTATAATCAGGACTTTTTCTTGGGTGTTCCTTTTGCCCAACCACCTCTCCAAGATCTTCGATTCAAGAATCCGGTGTCTTTGAATCAATCATGGACAGATACGCGACCAGCTACAATCTATGCCATGGAGTGTATCGGATATGGGGTAAGCCAGCAGTCATAAGCTCTTTCAGCAAAATCTAGAGAAGCTCAGTTACTTGTAGGGCGACCAAGTTGGTTATGAAGAGTCTGAGGATTGTCTGTATCTGAACGTCATCCGACCCTCCGGATATGAAAACGACTCATTGCCAGTTGCCGTGTGGATCCATGGCGGAGGCTTTTACATGGGAGGAACTCCGGATCGCCGATATAACCTCTCTTTCATCGTCGAAAATTCCGTTAGCATTGGGAAACCTATCATCGGTGTCTCCATTGCGTACAGACTGGGCCCATTCGGATTTCTCGCGTCTAACGAGGTACAGTCAAGCGGTCAAACCAACATTGGCCTGAGAGACCAACGTATTGCTCTACACTGGCTCCAGGAAAACATTGCAGGCTTTGGTGGCAAGTACCCGAATCCGTTGAATCCTCTGAAATAGGCCAGACTAATGATCTCACGATGTAGGCGATCCAAACAAAGTCACCATCTGGGGAGAATCCGCCGGCGCTGCCTCTGTCGGATTCCATCTCACCATGTACAATGGCCGCGACGATCATTTGTTTCGAGGGGCCATCATGGAGAGTGGCAATCCGGTGCTTTACGGGAATCTGCGAAATGCTAGCTATTACCAGGATGAATATGAAGATGTCGTCAACAGTGCTGGATGTGGAGGCGCATCGGACGGTCTTGAATGTCTCCGCCAGGTACCCTTTGCAACACTCAACTCCGTTCTCAACAATTCCGCATATTCCTGGAGTCCTTATCTGGATGGAGATCTAAACCAGCGCTACGGATCTCAGCAGCTCGATGATGGCTCCTTTGTGAAGGTTCCTATTATTGACGGAGCCAACTCTGATGAGGGGACGGCTTTCAGCCCCACTGGTGTATATACGGTCCAGGATCTTATCAACGACATGTCGAGTATGCCGAAGTTTCCTACCTTCCCCACATTGCACTAATTCATGAGCGCAGTTGTTAACTATAGCCAAGTGACTCTCCCCGAATCCTATGTACCCGCTTTGCTGAATGCCTATCCCGACATTCCAGCCCAGGGCATACCAGGAGCAGACGAAGGACTGGGAAACGTTACATTTGGTGCCCCCTACGGCGCCGAGTATCGTCGCGCTGCCGCGTACTTCGGTGACGCGGTCATGATAGCTCCCCGTCGCTACACCTGCGAGCAATGGGCTACATTCAACATATCGGCTTATTGTTACCGCTTCAATGCAATCCCCAACGGCATACCGTGGACGTCTGGCGTGACGCATTTCCAAGAAGTCGCATTCGTATTTAACAATACCAATGGCCTCGGATACGCGACTGACCCATTTGCTAACAAGTCCGAGGCCTATTTCAAGCTTGCTGGTCTGATGAGCAAATCCTGGGCTTCGTTCGTCTACGACCAGGAACCGAATGATTGGCCGAATCGGGACTCGTACGCCTTGAACGGAAGCAGCGTGGCGGCATGGCCAAAATATGATAATGCAAATCCGATGGACATGGTATGGGATGCCAATCGGACGAGCTACCCAGAGCCCGACACCTTTAGAAAGGCAGGAATCGCGCTCATCAATGAGGATGCTTTAGCATATGGGCGATGAAATGGCGAGCTGATGAGTGAGATATTTGGTAGCACTCGCGAAATAATGCCAACTCGTCAGGAGATCGGACCTTGACCTATTGAAATTCTGCGGTTGAAGAGAACTCCAATTGTCCTTTTTCGGACAGTTCTTGAGGATCTCGCTCATTATCTGCTTCGTTGTGCCATTTCATGCCTAAATATTTCCCCGTAATCGCTTCTTCAAGCCATGGCACTTGTACGGGCGGTACTCTTTCCCTCACCAAAGCTGTCAATGTGTCTGCGCCAGGTGCCTCGTCCATGATGCCGACTACACCTGATCTTGGCTGTGAAAGAGCTTTGGCAACGTCTGCCTGTGACGTTGTGTTGAGGGGAACAAGGATGGTAGGAGGAAGGGCTGGATGGGCAAGGGAAGCTGCGCGCGCCAGTATTGGGAGCTGGGCGCGCGGAAGGCCACTGAAGGACTGAAGTATAAATACTACTGCCAAATGCTGAGGAACAGAGACGTTGCCTGCGTGGTCAGGCTCCAGCATCTTTTCCTGGTGCTTGCCACCATGCCTGCTAGAGGTGTGCGAGATATTAGGAGATGATAGCGATTCTAAATGGCGGGTCGTGCTATTGAATCCTATGGTAACGTGCTCGCAAATGATGGGCAGCGGAGGTTTGGCATCACTTTTGTCTGGGGATTGCCCCAGACCTGGACCCTGGGTATCTGCATTTGACGCTCCTGACGGATGGAGCCGACGTCGCTTTCTCATGTTGCGCTTGCCTTTGGAGGGTGACACATGGGTCGAGCGAAAATGACCAATAGGAGATAACAAGCTGCCATGTCAGCAATGCTGTCTACTTCGGAGAATTTGGATCTGATGGGCACAAGGTACCTGAGGAGGAGCTGGCCGAAAAGCTCTTGGTCTGACTCGCTAACGCGGGGCCTAGAATAAGGGTCAAAATGCTGGATCTGGAAGATGGGCCAAGGCGTACGCCACCAGGTCGGAGAGGTGTAGGGTGAGTCAAGCTTGACCACAGGCTTCACACTGGTCTTCGGCGGAGCCATGGCAGAAGTGAATTCAACCCGTGGATAACAGCAAAGACGGAGAGGGCTTTAGGGGAGAAGTGACGGGTCGAAATGGGATGGCACCAGAGCTCGTGGGACCAATGACGCCATGCGGCCATAGCTCCCGCTAGCTCTCAGGCAGCACCCGCGACCCACCAAACAGGAAGGGACCCACGAGATAAGTAGGTATCGGCTAGGTACCAACCTACCTCACCTCCCTCACACACACCTGGCAGCCTGAAGCACGCCTCACACCCCACGCGAAACCACACTTTTTCTCGCACAATTGCTGGGCCATTATGTTTGTCCTGCCCGCCGGCGCGTCAAATCCCCTCGGCCTCCTCTGCCCCACCATGCGCTCGCCTTGATCCCCGACCTTGCCTCGCCCGCTTCTCCAATTACTTTCTTCCTCTGCCCGACCATGTCCTGATGGCTTCGCCCAAGTCCCACGAGCCTGCTCGTGCAGAAGCCTCGCAGCCTTCCGTCGTCCTAGAGGACTTCGCCGAAGATCCTGACCTGTCCCCGTCGCGTAAACGCCCGCGTCTCGATAGCGGCTCGACTATCATGTCTGACGACCGTGTTCTCTCTCATGCTACCGAGTCCATTGAAAATGGAGATACTCCTTCCCCAGTGCGGAACCCAGAACATCCACATCCACAGCCCTCCACGCGTGATGCCAGTATGGTGCCCGACGTGGTCTTACACAAACAACCACCACGTCAGCTTGCCGGTATCAGCAATTCGCCCGGTAAAGAGCATAACCCCCAGTTTGAAGGATCATCGAGCTCGCCGCCATCTCCTTTGACGGGGACGGCGGAAACTATTGGTTGGAGCGAATCTGATACAGCTTTACCCCGTCCCACCCAGCCAACTGACGATGATCGCGAGGCTTCGACAGACGTGTCATCCTCGGGACATAGTCCCGTCATCGAGCTGATTGATGACGAGGTGGAGGATACTGTAGACACTCGCGTGGACTCGCTCATACCGCATGACATCTGCGAACTTGAACGACCCCTCTCTCAAGCAGCTTGGGAGAGATCGCCTGCTGATGCTGCCGCAACGTTGTCGCATCACTGTCAGAATGGTAAGTTGCTCTCGGCCGCCTGTTGAACCGAATCACGACTAAATATTGCGTACAGCTCATTCCCTCGATCCTGCCCTCATACTAGACCTGCAGTACTGGCTAGATCACCATATCCGACTCTCGCAAGATCAATCCTCGAGCTGGCGCAAGCTTTATTTGAACAGTCATGAAGTCTGGGAACAGCTGGCTCACGCACTATATCACCTACTTTGCAGAAAGTAAGTACTGCAAACTCAATCCGAAATGACGAAGCTAAAACCAGCAAGCTCTTTATTCGATACAAATCGCAATACCCAGCAAATGGATACTTTACTTGGCAGGTTGTTCAGTGGCCTTGCCATAATTCTCTCTCGCTTTCTTTGGATAGATTCCCAAGCTCTGTCGCCCCTGGCTTCCGACTCACAGGAATTACCTCCTTTCCTTTCTCTTCCATTCTTGACGCCCTTCGCCCAATTTTTCCGGCCATTGCAAGGCGATATCTCTTCCTGGCGCTCCTCCATTTACGCGACCGACAGCCTCGGCGGTCTACGAGACCTTGTCATGTGGTCCGCTCTTCCTGCCCAAGTAGTCCTGTTTCAGACCGCACAAAACTTCGTTCAGCCAGAAGTGAATGGTGCAAAGCATCTGGCTCAGTACATCTTGAGCCTCCTAAGACTCGTTCATCGTCATCCACATCTACGCGAGACCATAAAGCAAAGCTTGTGGATCATGCAGCATCTGGTGAGCATTCGATTGATCTATAGCGACGATCGGGGGAGACCAACGCGGAATTTGTGGTCGTCATTGGCGCCTAGCGCACATACCGTGTTTGAAAATATTTCCGCTGAGCTTTACGACTCGGTCGAGCGGTCGACCTCCTCAGGCCTTGACGTTGAGATCGCTCGCGACCTCGTACGATACAATGAACACTTCCCTCCAATCCTGGCTCGCTTAGATCCGCAGCTCGGCAGATCGTTGTATCAAAAGATAATGAAGCGCGCAGGGATGCCTCCTGGCTTCGACAAAGGCCTACTGCAAAGTGTCTGGATGCTCCGAATCTTGAAACGTTTCATCTCCAAAGGACGAATGGATGTGCGCGTCGCCGGAATCGAACAGATGGGTCAAGAGCTTGTATGCCTCTACAATCGCTACGATCAAGATCGTACGAACGAAACTTTACACGCTGCTGCTCGAGCGTTGGAAGATGAAAAAGTCCTTGACTATATACTTGGCCCAGAGGCTCATCCTCAGCTGATATCAAGAAGTGGCAACATCCTCGCCTTCCTCGCCGTTACCGATACCTATGCTGCTATCCATACTGACCTGATCTGGGACACTGTAAGCAACAATAAAGATCCACGGGTCGTGATGGCAATCTGGACAATGTTCCGCGGCACGATCGCCTTTCTATCAGTGCCAAACTTGCTCGATCTTTGCAAAAAGTTCTACGAACTTCGAATGAGTCGACTTAGCATAGAAGTGGTCACCTTGATAGAAACCTTGACTGCGACAACCCTTGAGAAGATGGGAACGGAGGTTCAAGACCCTTCAGTATACATGATTCCGCCCTTCCTCTCCCTGCATATACTCCGAGAAGCCTATGAATCCTTCACTTCAGAGCAAACGGACTTGCTGAACTACAGTCTAGAGATGACGGGAAGAGCGTACTCTCGCCTCACCAAACTGGAAGATCAGCACAGGCTTCTTCAAGACTGTATGATGGATATCCAGGCCAGAAGATCCTCGGCCACAGGCAGTATCCTTTTCATTCTCAAGGCCATCGATCTGGGACCTTCGGCTAATGTGCTGTCGCACCTTGCGGATCATCTCGACGCTTCTGTAATCCTAGTGCAACGTGTCTGCGAACTTATCGAGAATCAGGAAAATCCATCCATGGAGGGGCCTGTTTCTTTCAACATGAGGAACATTCTTGCAATCTTGTTTCGTCTAATAGTGGAGCGGCCCGATTCATTTTCCGCCGATCTTGATGATACGATCTGGAATCATCTGGTTGGGCCCAAAGCCATTAATGATGAGACACGACGTCTAGGCTGGGACTGCTTATGCCAAATTATTACAGGTGCTGAGCACCCAAATTCTTTTGTCGAGCGGGGACTTGCGCATCAAGCCCCGCGTCTCCATCCTGATAGTTTCATTCCAAACTCCTCCGCGTTCCTGGCCGCTGCGGTCAAATACCAAGTCAAGTTTCACCCCCAAAAATGTACCCAACTTTCCGATACCATCCATGTGCCTCTCGAGGATCTCCTCTGGAAGTGTATCCTCACTGTTCCACAAGACTCAATTGAAAACGAGGCCATTGATCTGCTTGTTTCCTCACACCTGGATCCCAAGCAGATGGACAATTCAGTCCGTCCAATCCTTGAGCTGACACACGTCGCTTTGGCTCAAAAATGTGTCAAACAATTGATTAAGTCTTGTTCCAAGCTGAAAATGTCAGCCCATCCTGAAAAGGCTACATCGGCAAAAATGGATATTGACATATCAGATCAAGAGTTTCAAGCGACGAAACTTTGCTTTTCGAGAACATTGCGACTTCTGAACGTCATGCTTCAACGCGTCAGGGCTAGCAAAACCCTCAGTCCGACGCCAGCCCGGAGCAGTCCGAAGTTGAAGAAGCAAAAGGTGGGCGAAGCCAGCAGTGAGCCTATGACGATGAAGTATCAGACATTCGACGGCAACGCCCAGTCTGAGATCAGCTCGATCAAAATATGTGGACAAGAAAGCCTTGCAGAACTTCGGCGGACTTTAGGCGACCTCACCGGATTTGCCTTTTATAAGCTCATCTGTGGTGGCCAGCATATTGACCTCGAAAAGGATCGCGACATGACCATTCGCGAGTCGGGGATTACCGCCCGCGGCCTCCTCCTGATTGTCAAGAGAACTGACGGCGAATTTGTACAAAGCTCCTCCACAGCCGCCATCGGGGGTTCGGCATTTGAGCGAGCTGTGCTGGAGCACATCAACGACCTTTTTGATTTCATGGATTCTGACGACCAGTACAGCTATGCGGTAACGTCTTCTTCGTCCCGTCAAAGTCGTCTTGAGACTAATGCATCTAGATTCTCGATTTTCTGCGCCTCTTCAAGCCGCAGGGTAAACCATTGTCGCTGATTACTTCCAAGTACGTAACAACTAAGGATATCTTCCCCCCTGGAAAGCCTAGCAAGTCGCAATACCTACTTCAGTGTCTGAGGCTCCATTTGGATGAACAAATGCACCAGGTTAGTACATCTCACGATTTTCTTGTCAGCTATAAATTGACGAGTCTAGGGCTCAACCAATACTGACTTCCTTATACAATCAATACGACACTTGGATTATGGGTTCGTTGAAGGCATATTCCCAGCTGGTGAAGAGCTTCAGACGCTATGGCAGTGCACATTGGTAATGGATGCTGTCGAATGCTTTTCTGACTTTCTACGTGGTGAGCTGCTCAACTCATGAGTTCATAAGGAAGATCTTTTCGCTAAATTCACCAGTTTTACCCCTCAATGTCGAGTTTCAGGGTCTTTTTTCAAAACCGCCTGTTCTCATCGATCGTCTCTTCAAAACGTTGAAAACAGTTGGAACAATCGAAGCGCCTCCACAAGTTGACCAGATGGTCTTGGTCACGCGTATCTTTCATTTTACCATCCAACTGGCAGCGCTGAATGCAGAAATTTGGTCGAACTTTTGTAACAGGGAAGACTTTGTCGCTGTTCACGAAACGCTCCTGTTGCGCGGAAATCAAGACATGCGGCATAATGCAGCACTAGTAATGTCATCAATGATGGCCATGGAATTTTCGTGAGTGTGCCATATCAAATGCAAGAAATTGGATACTGATAGATGCTCAGGAGTTGTCACTTAAGTACTTCGACGATTGCTGCGGCATATTCACCATTACTGGAACTCGTTGCTGAAGGAACTCAGTGCAGGGACGGCTCCGGCAAATTCTTCGAGACGGCTTTGCAAATCTTATCTTACAGAAGCGAGAATGGTCATCTCGCAGAAAGCGACCTGTCGTCCTATTTTTCGGAATGGAGTGCCCTACTCTTTTCCTTGTGCGGTCAACCTCCTACGCAGCTTTGCACTTTCGCTCAATGGCAGTCTACCAATGACAACAACCAGCATTTTGCTGTTCAAGGCATGGTACATGAAGGTCTTCTCGGGCTGACAAGACTGCTTACATTGTGCGCGTCGCTAATGGGACAGTATGAGACGTCTTTCGATTCTGGGTAAGGACCCTTCAACTCCGGGAGGAATGGCTAACTGAACCTGGCAGGGCTCTTGCACAAGGAATATGTAGTACTCTTCTGTTTCCTGGCGCCATGGAACCAGACGAGTTCCAAAATCGGGATGTAGGACGGTCTTCAGCGGCTGAGATACCTATACTTGATGAGCCTACGCGTTTGGAATTACATAAGCTTGTGCTGTTGTTGACTCCAGATGTGGAAACCCTACAGACAGTCACCAAAATAGTCACAAATGCACTTGATCAAGGTGGGATGTCCCTTTTGGAACGCTGTGATCGCTTTTACTAACTGATATCAGGCTATGCAGCAGAAGGTTCCACCTTTCAACTGGATCGCTCGCAGCTTTTACGCTCTGAGACTGGCTACGTTGGCATCGTTAATTTATCTAACATTTGCTATCAGAACTCTCTCATGTCGCAGCTTTTCATGAACATTGGCTTCCGCAAATTTATCCTGTCTGCAAATGCGAACTCAATCACAGACCAATCGCTACTTATTGGGGCCCAGAAGCTGTTTGCCAACATGCAAGACAGCTATGCAAGAGGCGCTGATCCAACGGAATTTGTTCAGGCCGTACCTGATGAAAGTGGAAATCCGGTCGATATTGCTCAGCAAATGGACGTGGACGAGTTTTTCAACAAGCTCTTCGACCTGTTCGAATCGCAACTTGCATCTGCCCAGGAAAAGGCCGATTTTCGAAAGTTTTACACAGGGACATATGTCACCCAGATTCGACCATCGGACTGCTCACACGTTTCAGAAAAGATTGAAAACTTTAATGCATTACAATTAGAAGTACGAGGCAAGGCTAGGCTTGAGGAAAGCCTTGCAGCCTATGTGGAAGGTGATGTCATGTCCGGCGAAAATAAGTATCAGTGCACGCAATGTGAAGGGGGACGATATGCCGAATATGCGGTAAAACGTACTTGCTTGAAGGAGATTCCCGACAACCTCATACTTCATCTCAAACGCTTCGACTATGACCTGGTGAACTTCTCTCGACACAAACTCAACGACCAATTTGCTTTCCCAGAGCGCATAGACATGAGCCCATACACGCTGGATCGCTTAACTAAGCCGGGGACCTCAACGGAGCCAGATACGTTTCAGCTTGTCGGTATCCTCGTCCACGACGGAACAGCGGAAGCAGGCCACTACTATTCTTTTATTCGCGAGCGTCCAACGCCGGCCGGCCAGCAGCCGAAGTGGTTCAGATTCAATGATGCAACAGTAACCGACTTCGATCCCGGGCAGATCGATACGAGCTGCTTTGGTGGTCGCTGGCCTCAACTGCATGAAGGTGAAAAGCGGTTCAGCGCCTACATGCTCTTTTACGAGCGTGCTTCAAAGCTAGATAGCATGGCAGGCCACCTTGATCGCACGGTCAAACTTCCACTCAAAGTTCCAGTTCCTGCCGATATTGGCTCGGAGATTGTCTCGGTGAATCGAATTCATCTATTGCGCTATTGCCTCTTTGACCCAGACTTCCCATTCTTCATCCAAGCTGTCATCCACAAAATGGAAAAGATGACGCTGGGCAGGTACACTAAGGGTCTGCGAGTGGAATCGGCTGGCCTGGAACTCGCCTTCAAAGCGTTGGATAGCGTTATTAATCGCACAAGAGACCACCCTCAGCTCATTGCCACGGTGGATGCACTCACAGACTGGCTTTGCAGAAACCCGCTGGTCGCCTGCCAGGCAATACTCTATCTATCTGATCATCCTGCCATAGCTGTCAATCTCATGGTCCGTTCGTCATCGAAGCTTCGACAATCAATCCAAGAGCGCTTTCATACCGTCTTAGTCGAATTTCGGAGCAAAGCACCTGATTTGTATGGTTTCAAGTCTGCTTCCGATGTCCCCAATCACGCCGGCTTCGCATTCGACCAAGATGGAGCACTTCCAAAGCTTGTCAGTGCCTTGAAAGAGCAGCTCTATTTGCTCGGTAATCTTGTACGTCACTGGGAAGATTATTTTCGGCTCATGCTGTCCGTAGCAAACCTCGGAGATTTCGAAACGGGCGTACTCCTTAATTTCGGCTTTCTTGAGGACATTTTCAGCATCCTGATCTGTGATTTGGACCCCGGTCTGAGTAAGAAATTTGCTGGAGCCGCCCGTATCATCAAGCAAACCGAAAGGCAGCCCCCCTTCAAACAACTGTTGAAGTTACTGTGTCGTCTCTTGCACTTCATCAACCTCAATGCTGACCCAGCCGAATATACTGCACAGCAAATGGAAAATTATGATTGGGAGACCAAGCGTTTCCCAGCGACAGTTGACGCGTGGCACCTGTTCAATCTGTATACAAAGGGGGAGCAGTATATCATTCTCAGACGGATCCTGGAATTCGATGACTGGAGTAGGGAGACAGATGGTCCGATTGTCCCTCTCGACATTATATGCACCATACTTGAAAATGCGGCCCCACAGAGCACTTTTTATTCCATCGTCTGCGAGACGTTGACAGCCTTGAACAAATTGACGTCCACTAACATGATCGAGCGGTTTGTTCAAGCGATGATGGTTTTTATTCCATTCTGTTCGCAAGAGAAGGCGGAAACTTTGATCAAGATAGTTGCCAACAATTGCTTCCGACTCGACGGCAATGCGGGAAGAGTTCACCTATCATTCTTTCAGCAAGTGATCACGTTACGTGCTGGGCGTATCGATGTCACGATGCAGGAGACGTCAGATCAAGATGCAATGCAGGAGTTGCCAAAAGCGGAGCACAGCTCGATGGTAAGGGATGCTTCACTCAAGACTGATAGCGATTCAGCCATGTACAACGGGAGTAGGTTCTTTGGCATGATTACGCGCACTGCTCACCTATGGGGTCACGGCCTGCTTAAGTGTGACAAAGATGCGAGAGTAAGACAGGAGGCTGCAGCATTCCTGGATGTCATATTGTTTAGCTATGATCCGCCTGGAACACAAACCGACAACTCTTCAGCTTCCGGCGCCCAAAGCGATAGCCGGGTTAGCTCGGAAAAACATGAACATCGTGTGGAAGAAGATACTGGAGCGGAAGAAAAAACACAGCCGACGCGGGCGAAGCGTATCGACATTGAACGAGCATCAGCCATTCGTCACCTAATGTGTAGCAATATCCTTGCTTGCAAAGACGGCCATAACGATCAAACGAACAAACGCTTCTATGTGCCGATGCTCGATACAACTGAAAAATGCTTGCAATGGTTGGAAAAGCTTACCCACGCGGTCGGAGATGAAGCAGAGCATATGAGGAAGCACCAAGGGGTTCGAGTGCACGAGCGTGTTTGCGGAGACGAAGACATGTGCCAGTCGTGGCGGAGTAAGTTCTTGTACTTTACGATTTCTTCCAGTTTGGCGACTGAATGCGATACTAACAGTGATGCTCTGGTAGAATTTTCTCGTGTCGCTCGCGACCACTGGATCGAAGAGGATGAGTGGGAGGGTTCTGAGGATGAACTTCCTGAGGAGGACTTGGCTCTGGAATTGCCTTCAATTTGTTCATGATCACTTGGAAAATTTTTGGCCGTTCAGGTAGGCAGGGATGCTTACGAACGTCCCGGCTTTGACGGCGTTCTCTGGTACGTGTCACGAATCGCATTACCCTAGGAGTTTTGAGATCACAGGCTTCGGATGCTAGGCAAAATAGGTACACAAGGAAATGCATGAACGGCAATGGCGCAACAAGAGCTCGGGCATTGAGCTCTCCGGACAAGATAGAATTGGCGTCATGGCTATAAAATAAAGGATTTGAAGCAAGTGCGAAGGAATTGTACTCCGTAGAGTATTTTGTATTATAGTTCAACTCTTACTGGATTTGGTTCCTCTTCTTCTATGAACGAAAACGGTGGAAGTAACTGTCAAACTGTGCTGAGACTGAAAATGCGAAATCACGCCATCGGAGTCCAGAGCGGCGTCGAGGTCAAAACCTTATTTCCTGCTTCCATCTGTTGGTTCTCTCCGAAGGCATGGCGCAGGAACCCGCCCATCCTTCAGCCGTCCTTGACATCTCATCTTCCCGTCCCATGAACTTCAGGGACATCAAAGCGAATGCAGCCATGCGACGCTGGAGCGGGTGCCTATTGCTAATCCGGACAAGTCGTTGATCCCTTGCCAGGGATGGCCGCGCCTTGTTCCTCAACCCACAACGTCCAGTTAGCGCTGGCGAGGGTCGTTGTTGGAGGCTGAAAACCGGCATCCCAGCACAGCCCACAACACGCGATCGACTGTTCTTGCATAGCACATGTACCCGCCTCTCGTATTTGAACCCTGGTTCTATAGTGAGTCGTTGTTTTATGGTACCGGTGAAGCGGCCTGGGCTTGGGGGTGGAGGGGAATGCGATGCGATGCCGCGCTCATCTCGCCCCCAGGGCGGAACGGGTGGAAATTCGTCGAGACCATGTTCTATGCCAATCAGCTCGGCTGTTGGACAGAAATCATGCTACCCTGAATCAAGACGCTACCACTGAAGACGCGAGCGCGATCGGCTGCGTTGGTGTGATTGTAGGTTTGACTTTCTGTTCGAAGGTTTGAGTTTCAGCAGCTTCAGTTTCTTTCAGTTTCTTCTTCTTTTTTTTTTAGGGCTCGTTACTAGAATGTGCGGGTGCTTTTCTTTTTGAGATCATGCCCAAATTGGTGGTGCGCCGAAGATGCTCTCCAGCGATCTCCTTCAGATAGCCCTTTTGGGGCTGGGTATAATCAGTAAGAAATCTCCGCGCGCAGCCATCTCCAAATACAGTCCGAACTCCATTAACGTCAAAGCATAGTCCCTCAAGTCTCTGCCTTCAATGTCTTTCGACGCGCACAAGACAACCGGAGCTACTCCACCACGGTCCCTCCCGCGAACAGGTCCTCCGAAGCACTGCCTGTGTCTGGTACACCAAAGACTGCATCTCGTCTGACGTCGTCTTCCACTGCACTCCCCGCAATAATTCCACCAAGCTCGAGCGGAAACTCGAAAGAGTCTTCACTAAGCCTCGGCAGCTACATACTCTCCGGACTTGGCTCCTCACCTCCGCCTAGCTCGCCCGACTCGCCCGAAAGCACAACTGATCCTGATGGCCCTTCAGGGACGTTGTCCACTGCGCTCGTTCAGGGCTCGGAGTCATCGAACCTTAGTGCTAGTTCCAGTGCGAAATCATCACCCTCAAGCCCTACAAGTCGTTCTCCTTCCCAATCTGCATCTTCGATTGGGAGCTTGTCTATCACACAGGCCAGCGCGCCCAGCAGGCCTACTTCACATGTTGAAGCAAGCATAACGGCTGCTCCCATATCGGTGACAGCCAACGTGAATAGTAATTTGCTCGTCGGTCCGACTTCTTATTGTCAAGGTTATGGACCTGGTGCTGGACTCGGTTCCTGTGCGTCAATCTCTGCTGGCTGCTGGGCTTCCGTACCGCTCGGCAATGAAGCCCCTGCCCCAATCTGTAACCAAAGCATTCCGAGTGCATCTGAACAGAGCAACTCATTCAACACGGCCCTCATTCCCATTGGATCTACCCCCTCAGGCATCTCTAATGGAGGTGCTACCACCACCTTGGTTGCCTCTTATCTCATGGTTGGTCCAACACAGTACTGCGCCGGGTATGGTCCGGGGGCCGGACTGGGCTCGTGCATGCAGATTTCGAAAGGCTGCTGGGCTTCTATGCCTCTTGACAATGTAGTGCCCGTGACGACGTGCAATGGAAGCATACCTGCAAAGACCGCACTGGAGATCAACGGTACGATCTATCCCGCCACTCGAGTTGGGAATGGAACTTTGGTCCCTATCACTACCGGAAGCGCCACTTTTGACAAAAGTCTTGTGCCCACCTCATACTCAGAACCTTGGTATAATACCAGTAGTGTCGATGCTGGGTTTAATTCCATCTTCCCCACGAATACCTCGACGCTTTTCCCATATTCGCCCCTCCCTACCGCGACGTCTGGTCTGCAAAACTACAGCAGCTACGTCACCGCGTGTTATTCGGATTGGGATTGGTATTATTCGTGGCAAGCTCAAAATTTGCCGTACAATCCCGACAATTATCTACAAGTCAATGGAACTTTTTTGTCAACGACGACGTTCATATCGACCTGGTCTGAGGACATGTACGCTTATACCAAAGCTGATACCGAAAGTACAACAGAAACTTATACAAGCACCGAGTATGCCAATGGATTCGATATTAGCACAACAACGTGGACCCAATCAGAAACATTTACTGATGCTGGGCTTCCTGCTAGCGATGTCAAGTCGCTTTACACGTCGACCGTGACATCTACTTCGTTCAGTGAGTCTTGGATAACCGTATCGCCGACATCGAAGTTTCCAATAAAGCCCTCTTGCAAGCTGCCTCCTGTTGTGTCCGGTTGTCAGTCGACGTGGGATGCATACGAGAGCATGGTGTTCTCGTCGCTATCCGTGGTTGGGGCCAAGTTTGACTGCCAGCAAAATTGGACCAATGCCGAATGCAGCTCCGCATCTAGTCTGTGGTATGATGAGGAAGCATCTTATGTCACTAATCCTACTCTATGGACCACCCCTCCTTGCACCCAGGCTTCGGTCGGCTCAAGTTTATGTAGTCATGTACGGAGTGCTTATATGCAATCCTGGACACTCCAAAACTCCGGTAACGAGGATTATCCGGGACAGGTTGTCGATGCTGGTTACATCACGTCGTTTATCGACTACAGCACGACTATCGCAGGTAAAGAAACATTTATCGAATACGAGTCGACATACTGGCCTGCCAACTCGACCATGGCGCCCGGGTGCACTCTGGGTTGTGGGGGTTGTGCGATAACCGGTGGCACTGTCCAATTGATCTACTGGCCGGAGGGCTCCATGGCACAAACCGCTGCACCTACGTTGACCCAGAATCTTTCAGCGCCCGTCACAGTCAATCCTTTGTCAGTGCGGCAAGCGCCAGATCCAGATATCGCCGTCGCCTTTGCTTTCAATACAACCTTTACTTCACCAACAGTCTACATTCGATATGGTTCCCTCTACGCTTCAGATTCATGCTCAGGCCTAGGCAAAACATACTCAAATACTTACATCACCCTGCCCAATTCTGACGCTCTCTCAAGTATCTGGGCTACGTATCCTTATCCTGCACCGCATACCGCATGGTTCAATTATACCGATCTGAATACTCCTGTCCCCTTGAGCATCTACGACCGGCAGCCTCGCTGTGCTCAATACACTGCAGACAATGATCCTGACACTGACATTGCCAGCTTTTCATGCCCACATGATCGGCCCTACGAGCCTATCCTCTTCGTTCCTTCCGAAGTTCTCAGGAGCGTGGATCCGTCGTGGGCTACGTGTTCTGGCGACGTCCGCGGACAATATGATCCACCGTACCGGCTGTCGAAATACTCCATTGCTGCTGATCCATCCATCACTCCGTCGGCCAGTGCCATGCCTGAGCCAGCCAGCCCCGGATCTCCCATCCAGTCGGTTACAGCGCTGCAAACCAGTGTTCCATCGCCTGCCCCTCTCGACCCTGCGACGAGCTCCAAGGCAGCTGCGAGTGCGCCCGCCAACTCCCCAGCTCCACTGCCGTCGCAGACCAGCAACAATGTTGGCGGCATCGTAGGCTCCATTCTGCATTCGTCCTCCTCTGCCGCAGGCGACCCTGCCAATTCGGCCGATCCTGGCACTGGAGCATCTTCTGACCCTGCTGGAGGAATCGTGTCCATCATCGCTGCATCACATCCGCCTGCACCGGGCTCCCCATCGGCCTACTCCGCTGATCCTGGTTCGGGAGACCCCGGGGCTTCGAACGTCGGAGCGCCACCCAGTTCGGCTGCTCAAGGCGGTGTACCCGCTCCGGCTCCCGCTTCCACTCCCGCTTCTGCCGTCGTTCCTGCTCCTGCTTCCGCTCCTGCTCCCGCTTCCGCTCCTGCCTCACATGCCGCAGATCCCAATTCTCCCGCCGCCAGGCCACCAGCGACAACAATTGTTGGCGGAAATACCATCGCCGCTGATCCAAGCAGCTCAGGCAATGCTATTGTCAACGGTCAGACCATTGCTCCTGGTGCAGTATCCACATTCAATGGACAGACGCTGTCGAACAATGGAGCTGGCACTGTTATCGTGGGCAATGGCGCTGGGTCGAGCCCGGTCGCTATTCCTGCGGCTTCGCCTGTTGCAGCAAATCCTCCGAGCGCTGCAGCGCCGGCCCAGCCTCTGGCGACTGTAGGAGGGAGTCCTGTATCCGCAGCACCAGAGGGCTCGGGCGTCGTTGTTGGTGCTGGCCCAGGTGGGAGTGGACAAACGCTGCAACCTGGGCAGGGAACTGTGGTTGGAAATACCCCAGTTTCCGTGAATACTGGAGGCTCGCTGGTGCTTGGCAACGGAGCCGGAGCCACGACCATCAGTGTAGTTCCACTTCCCCCTTCTGCTGTAGCAAACTCACCACTTGCTACCGTGGATGGCCAGCCAGGTTTGGCTGCTGGAGGAGGTTCTGGCGTTGTTCTCGGAAATGGACAGACATTGCAGCCCGGACAAGGAACAGTAGTCGCTAACACTCCTGTCTCGGTTGACCCAGCAGGATCACTGGTTGTAGGAAGTGGTCCAGCGGCCTCTACTGTCAATGTTCCAGCGGCGGGTAATCCGGCAGCGGTCCAACCTGTCGCAACAGTTGGTGGCCAACCGGTTTCAGCTGCGCCAGGAGGTTCTGGCGTCGTTCTTGGAAACGGACAGACATTACAGCCCGGACAAGGAACAGTAGTTGCAAATACACCAATCTCGCTTGATCCGGCAGGTTCTCTAATAGTAGGAAGTGGTCCGACTGCTTCTACTATCGACGTTCCGCCAGCGGGTCCTGCAGTTGCACAGCCCATTGCGACCGTTGGCGGCCAACCACTTTCTGCCGGCCCTGCAGGACAAGGTATTGTATTGGGCAATGGACAGACTCTGGAACCTGGTCAGGCAACAGTAGTGGCGAATACACCACTCTCCCTTGGCCCAGCGGGGTCGCTAGTAGTTGGGAGTGGCCCAACGGCGTCTACCATCAACGTTCCTGCAATAGGCCCTGCAGCCGCACCACCAATCGCGACCGTTGGCGGTCAACCAATCTCTGCGAATCCCGCAGGCCAGGGCATCGTACTGGGTAACGGACAAACACTTGAACCTGGACAGGCAACCCAACTGGCTAACACTCCGTTGTCCGTCAACGCGGCTGGGTCTTTGGTTGTCGGGTCAGGTGTGGCTGCTTCCACAATTGCGCTTTCTCCAGGAAATGCCGAACCTCTTGCAACCATAGCGGGCACTCCTATCTCTGCGGCTCCCGCAGCGGGATCTGGAGCAGTCGCAATTGGCAATGGTGAAACACTTCGTCTAGGACAGTCGACCAATATCGCAGGTACGCCAGTGGCGGTCAACTCACAAGGATCTTTGATTGTCGGATCGGGCCCGGCCGCAAGCACGATTGCAGTGCCTGAGACTGGGCAGCCGGCTGCTGTTATCACGGTGGGCGGCCAAGCATACACTGCGTATTCTGGCGCGCCTCTTGTTATCTCTGGCTCTACCTTATCCGACAATGGCCCAGCCGAGACGATCGGTGGCCAACGTATCAGCCTTGGCCCAAATGGTGTCCAGGTCGGTACCAGTTATACCCCCTTCACAGCAGGCGAAGCAGAGCCGTCCGCTGTCTTCAGTGTTGGGGGCCAAACATATACAGCAGACGCCGGTCAACCAGTCGTCATCGATGGGACTACGCTCTCGCCAGGAGGCCCTCCTGCAACAATTAATGGTCAACCAGTTAGCCTGGGAACCAATGGCGTTATCGTCGGCACGTCCAGCATTCCCTTTTCTCAAGGCATCCCCCCGTCACCCGAAGCCATCTTCACCCTCGGCAACCAGCTTACCACCGCGGTCGACTCCTCCGGCCACGTCGTCATCGCCGGCACCACCCTCTCCGCCGGCGGCTCCGCGCTCACCCTCTCCGGCGAAACCATCTCCGTCGCCCCTTCAGGCGCCGGCCTCGTCATCGACGGCTCCACCCAATCCTTCACCACGCCCGCTCCCACCCCGATCACGCCCGGCCAAGCCATCCCCGAAATCGAAGCCCCGATCACGCTCCCCAACGGCGCGAGCCTCACGGCCTGGCAGGAAGCCGGCCACCCGGGCACCGTCATCATCCCGAACCCCACCCCGGGCGCCGCACCCATCACGCTCCGCCTCGGCGGCCCCGCTACGACTATCGACGGCCAGGTCATCAGCGCCGCGTCCTCGGGTGTCGTTGTCAACGGCCATCTCGACCCCTTCGCCACCGTCACCGCGCACGCGGAGGAGGAAGCGGGCTTCACCGCGCCCGACGGTTCTCTCCACACCGCCGTCGCCGAGCTGGGGCACGACGGCTCCGTTGCCATTCTAGACGGCAGCGCGACGCTGAGCATCGGCGGGCCGGGCACGGTGCTGGACGGCGAGAGTGTGAGTCTCGCCTCCGGAGGCTTGGTTCTGGTGAGCAAGGGCCGTACGACGACGGAGGCGCTGAGCATGGTCACGGCGCTGGGTGCGGAGGGAGGGGGGCGGATGGCAATCATTACGGGGCCGGAGTATGCTAGCGTGGGCCCGTGGAGTTCGTCGACGCTGGTCGCGGGCGGTGGTGGGGG
>JAGFVP010000281.1:0-38314 GCA_021031095.1 Bathelium albidoporum | reverse complement strand
CTCGTTTTGGCACAGAGCTGCGCAACCTTTATAATCTTTACGTTTCCTGTGATGAACAGCTTGCGTATCCTTGACAGTAAAACCTCACATAAAACGCTCTCATAAACGACCACCTAAGGCTGCACTTAAAAAAAAGAGGTAAAAGAGATAAATTATATCTCTAGTGACTCATCAGATAGTTCAGATTTAGATTTAGAGCAGTGGGGAATGTAAGCAGGCTGATCGTATGTGTGTTGTATGCTGAGCGCAGGTGCAGCGCGGACCAAATGGTGGGGTGGACCAAATGACCGTGGTAGACCCTACTGTAAATTATAGCACTATTTCTAAAAGCCCGACTGTAATAATGTAGTTCCCAAGTTTTGGCGACTCTGCCAGGCTTCAAACGCTCCTTAACCTTGGCTAGAACACAGTTTCGGAAAATATCAGCGTTAGAAACTTATCTGCCGGCTGTGCCACTCAACAAAACGGCTTCTGTTTCATGACCGATGACCTCGTGCTCCAAACTATGCTCTTGTCTCGCTGTTGGCTGATGATTGGACTCAGCAAGACTACCTAGGGAGAGGTACGGAGTACACTACGCGGCTTAAGCCAATCGTTCCGCAGCCGCCGGGGGCCCTTGACACTTTTGGCGCGTGGGGTCGAAATGTTACCGCGCGCTCTTTCGTTTTTTCTTCCTTTATTTGATCAGCTTCGCACGTCACATCGTCAAATCGTCATGCACTCTGGTGTCGGGACTTCAGAACATACCAAGCGCCTCGGACGAGTTTGCGAGGATTCCAATTCGCATCCTCTTGAACCGGCCAGCAAGCGACGGCGACGACAACCAGACACTCCGCTACTCACTCCTTCGTCCTCTGCCCCACTAACTTGCGACCAGCCTTCCAAGAGCGGCCACTCACGCAAGCGGTCAAGCAGACATTCGCCGCGCCTAAAGCCTGTGAGAGCCTTCAAAAGAGCGCGTGGAGATACCGAACCTGATTACGCGCCCGAGAGCAAGCTCCGTCGAAAATCCTCATCCACCCCCTCGGGCACTCCGTTAGTCGACGATTGGCTCTCGAGCCTTCCTCCAAACGAAACTCTTGAGAGCGCTGCCGAAAGTGGGATCCTTCTAACTGTCGAAGAATCTGTCAGGCAAGCAGCGATCGACCAAATGTCGCAGCACGATGGAGAGGGATCCGGGCAGAAGTCGGTGGTGTCTGGCCAGAGTGAAAGGCTCAATACAACAAGCCGCCTCTTTCGCTCGACCCTCAGAATGAATTTCATCGTCACGGATGTCTCAGGAAGATGGATGACCCCGGAAATCCGAGCGTTTGTCAACGAACACATCCAAAAGAGGCGGACATCACCAGGGCTGGACGATGACGACAAAGCCAAAGTCGTGGATAAAGTCGAGAAGATATGGGATAAGGCTGAGCCAGTAGTGTCGGACATCGTCACAAGTGCTGCATTTCCTGTCGAGCGTGCTGGTATTGCAGAAGGTCGCGATACACTGTGGTCTTCCAAACCATTGCCACGCAATCCCGAGTATTCATATGCCCTTCCTGCACCGAAACCTGATCGAAATTACGGATATCCCACGGGTCCAGAGTCCGACTGGACGGCGGCCGAGGTTGCTGTGGTGGATCACCGGATCGCGCGGGCATACTTGCAGCCATCGTCAGAGAACGTCCTTCCTTTCTTCATGATCGACCTCAAGTCGGAAGCCAGTGGCGGCAACTTGCATTCTGCCGAAAGCCAAGGCGCCCTGGCTGGTGCGCATAGCGTCCACTCAATGCGTTGGCTGCTTCTCCAGGCCGACCCAGCGAGAGTCTTGAAAAGTACCGATGCGGTCGCCTTGACGGCTGCAGTCACTCAGAGGGAAGCCGTTTTCCACATCGTCTGGTACTTGCCGGAGAGGGACCTCACAATCATGTCCTTTGTCGATACTTTTACGTTTGTGAAGGATCCAGAAGGATGCCGCAGTACTGTCAAATCCATCATCGACTGGGGCCTGCAGGTTCGACAACCCATTGTCAGGGAGAATCTAAAGTTGATACATCCACTGCTTAAGAAATGGAAAAGGGGTCGATCAGCCAGCTCCATTACAGACGGGACTGGCTCGTTCGCTAGTGATGGAAAGTCGAGCAAGAGCCAACGAACTTAAATTAATGGGATAGATACATATAGCTAAATGTCATTAACCATACTACCTTATGACGCCGCTGAGCCGCTACCATCGTGCTTATCTCCCTCATCCACATACTAGATATACACGCAGCGACTCATGAATATGTTGATGTACGTATTGACATCGCTAGTCATATAACTTGTGGTTCCCTCATACTTTTATTTGCCCTCCCTTGCCAGCCGCATCTATCCTGGTTGTCGGGCGCCCTTCCCTACCGTCGCGCTCGTATAATTGTCTTCGTCATCTACCTCAACGGGCGTTTCCTTTCTAGACACAGATACTCTCAGCTATTCCGACCCTACTGGCGCTGAATTCCGTAATTATCTCAAATAATAGTAATATAACCTTAGTAATCTTGGTATATCCTTTTTCGCATGTGGCCGCTGGCTTTTTTAAACTATCATATCGAGCTTTTTCATATATCCCGATCTCAGTGTTGTTCATAAATTACGAGAGGATTTCGTCAGGATTCGTTAGGAGGAAAGATGTAATTCGTGGGTTTTAATATACGAGAAGCCACGGGATTTAAAAACAAGTATGAGTTGTGCCGCAATCTTCTTTTGGAGCCTTTCCAAATAATGTAAGACGGTGGTAAGGTGGATGTCTCCCGAAAATTGGACCAACTCTCTCCAAAATCCCAGGATTTCATAATAAATAACAACCCACCACCTTTTTGAAATCTTCTATCTAGTACGTAGAATACCTGGTGAGAGTCTCTAACGTATTTTTATTAGGTTTTGGGGAAATTTCAACTGATGCGCAAAGTCGCTCAGCAAATTGTGGTCTCACTGGCCGACGATGAAGCAACACTGGCAGCTACTCGCGCGGGGAGTATCAATCGGGTGATTTAATTGGATTGAGATCAGAGGATTCAACCGATTACTAAGATAAAAGATTGTTGGACGCCCTGGTGCTTACACTGCTCGACAGGGTTTCACTCTCACGCTTGCATTGGATCGCCTCAAGATATCATCCAAGCACGCTCTGAGAACTACAATCCAGACCGGGGGGCTCATGCTTTCTCCCAATGTCTTACACGCTCTCGACAGTATCAATTGATAAGATAAAGGACTGTTGGACGTCCTGGTAATATTATTACTAGATTAACAGATAGCATGGCCCTCAAGTGCTTATAGGGACGATTGAAGTATACTTATGGACTAAATCTGATTTATCTATGTGTCAAAGTTACACAAAGCGCCTTTACAGCAGCCAGGCAGCAAGTTCTGTAAATTCGGCTGTTCCAGACCTCACAGCTGATAAATCAAGGCGTGCCAGAAGGATAAGATCCTGGCAGGTGTACAGGGGTTGGTTGTGTATATAATCAGCTCAATTTCCGTAGAAATTGAATCAACAGAGGTGCTTCCGAACTGTGATCTGTGAGATTATTAACAGAATCCCTCTCTATTGCTCAACGGATTACATAAAGTGGCCAGCGCAACAAAGCCATCTTCTTTATTAATTGCATCAGCATTTCACACCAAGCGGCACACGCCTAGGATGGATGCAGTTGACAATCAGAGGCATAATGAGGCAAAGAGCAGTATTGGCAGTGCTAAATCAAGCATCACGTCGAATGGACCGTGACAGGGACCAGGTCTGCGTGCTAAGAGCGCCGGCTCGGAATTAGGATTCTCCGATAGTGACTTGCATCTCATTACTCGTACCGCCTGTCCACATATCGTGCCCTGGCATACGACAATACTGTGGAGCTCCTCATGATTATTCTGAGCATGGACGTAGGAGCTCTGGAGTCGTCCCCGTTGCCATGAATAGGAATCCTGAGAACGCCACCATTGGCACTAACGAGAACCGTGGGATGGCCTCCGTAACACTAATCTGAAGATACATGAATTAACGCACGCCGCAATTCCCTTGATGCGGTATGATAAGACCTTTATCTACAGCTACTTCGTCCAAGGACTTATGGCCAATGGTCTGCCGCTCCTGCAGCTTGCTAAAACATCGTGGAGGACGGGGGGTAGCAGACAACGGCTAGCCCTGTGTAAGCGCTGCTCTTGAAACAATACCTCACACCTGCCCACCACTTTCACTCTTTGCGACTCCTTACAAGAGCTGCCTGCCACATGCAGACTCCAGCGCCTTCGAATTCACGCAAGCGTCGACGTTCAGATCAGTATCCTTTTGAGCTTGAGGGGGGAGCTTGTCAGACTGCATCGAAGAAGCGCAAAGCCGTCTACACACCAGACCCCTCGCAGCCAGCAACACACGAAGACGATTCATCGGTGGTTCCCCTGGAGAGACGTGCATTAAGAGAACTGAACCGAAAAAATACCCAAGCAACACGAGAGTCTCGAGCGAAGCAGCAGCGAGCTCGTCGCCGCCCTGCTACCAGACTTGCCGTCGCAGAGTGGAAGAGTTGCCATCGGCCTCTTGAACGTGCCCAGAAGTATCTTAAGAACTGTGGACAAGAGCAGTATAGAGCCCTCCAGAGCTCCTCCAAGCACGGTGGACCAGATCTCTGGGATCTCAGAGGCGTATGGACACCCAATACTTTCCTAACAATTGTGCTAACTACGCCCCTTAGTGCCAGAGACCGGCCACTCGCCTGACCAACCCAATGGATTCGAGCCAGACTAGTTCTACAGGCAGGTCGCGAAGCCGCCGCTCCACTAAAACAAAAGCCACGACAGAGGGCGGTACTAGCAAGAGCTTATCACCGTACAACCGCGCATTCCAACAAGTCCTCGTTGATGCCCGTGTCTACCCCCCTCACTACGAACACCCACGCGGCAGGGCTGCACCAGAGCCTGAAAACTGGGACGATATTAACAAAAGGCTCGCGCAGCCCCGACCCTCTCTCTCTCCTTCCAAATTTTCTAAAGAGCACCACAAAGCCTTCATTCGACAAGATATAAGTGCGGCGAAGGAGGACCAAGTGAAAAGAAAAGTGATCCCCCTCATAGAAGGCACGATCAGGGATCCCAGAACCGCCTTGGGCGAGATACCCTTCACAAACCTGGACCCGCTCATTGCAGACGAGAACCTCGCGTCTGGGAAGCCGGACTTCTTCCATGGCGCGCGTCCGGAGCAGCTTGATCGTCGGGCACGCAGCGAGCTCAAGCACTTGATCGTTCCTTCCACGCAGTACGACCTGCCCATCGTGCCAACCCATTTCACCGCCGCCAAAGGCCCAGACGGTTCTGCGGCTGTCGCTGACCGGCAAGTCACGTACGACACTTTCTTCGGCTCGCGAGGCTTCAATGCCCTCCAAAACTTTGGACGGGCGGAGCCACGATACGATGGCAAGGCCTATACAATCGGGACCATCTATCACAACGGCTTACTACAGCTATTCACTAGCCATCCCGTCCCACCCTCTAATCCCGGAGAGTCACCCAGTTACTACGTGAATCCCTTGAGGTCCTTTGCCATGCGCGACACCGCGGAGACTTGGAGGGCCGGCGCGACATGGTACAGGAATTCAATAGACTGGACCGAGGAGGAGAGGGACGAAGCCATACGCGTGGCGAACGAGGTCCTCAACCAACAAGCTCCCGCGAACTTCCAACCACCAATCGCCCCCAACACGACCACCAGCTTTGCCTCCGCGGGATCCCAGCAGCTGGGGCTGGATTCGCTGACGATGGAGGCCCAGGTCGACACCGTCCAGAGCCCCGGCAGCGAAGATTTCTAGACCGCAGCGAGCTCGCAAGGTGAGGAGGCGCATGAAGATGAGGACGAAGAAGGGGACGGAGAACAAGGAGCCGGGCGCAGGCCAAGCCTTCCGCTTCCGTCCAAGCGACTCGGCAAAGCCAAATCCCGTAGGCAGACCACTTCGCGCAAAAAGCGAAGTCGTGAAGATTCTGGGAGCGCTGGAAGCACGCCCTCGCCTTCTCAGGAAGCTGCCCCACAGGCCTCGGCTGCCAAGAAGGGAAAGGGAAGAGGAAAAGGAAGAGGAAGAGGCAAGAAACCTGTTCGTTAAACAGTCTCCGGGCTTCCCAGATCAGCGTCACGAGGAGTCCCACAAGCCTCTCTAACGATAGTGCTGAGCGGTCCAGGGTCCCTGCTTGTAGCACTAGGGAGTACTCTGGCCGATTATATTAGCAATTTGAAATGCTTTCGGCATGCAACCACTGCACATGATTGGATCCCTACTGAAAACAGTAAGGAGGGCTCTGGTTGTTTATATTAGCGATTCGTAATATTTTTGGCGTGGACCACCGCTGTATATAATTGGATCACATAATCCATACTGAAATGTTGTGTTCTCTATTCATCCTCTCAGTCGACCGTTGTGGGCTAATGCGCAATGGTTCTTAAAATGCGTGACGTTGTTCAGCGGCTTCCCGTTGCATTTGGGGTGGCGACAGACACAAGGCTTACAACTGGGTATGCCTTGAAAGTGCTTCTCCGCATGATCCCACATGTTCCAGATGGTATACCAAGTCCGGGTGCGCTGGCTGGGGAGAGAACTGCTTGTTTCTGATGCACACTGGGCACTGGCGGGGATTGAGACGCATGGGGAGCGGGTCTTTGATGAGTTTGTCATCCACGTCCATGGCCGAGGTAGGAGCTTTCATCCTCCACTCTCCTGTCCCTTTGTCGCTGTCAGAAGCTTAACAACGTCCGGGACGATCTTCCCGTTGGCGACAAAGCGCCAATAAAGCTCCAACGGCAAGTACTCGCTGCTCCCTTCCGTCTGATCCGTCTGCTTTCTTGGACGTGTTGCACATGATCTCCTGCGCCCTTTTGCGTTCTTAGAGCTGATGGTTGACAACCGGTTTGACACAAGGAGTATCTTTGAAGTCGTTCCCCTGCTGCTCGATTTCCGCTTTCTGGATGCTTTTGTGATATAGCTTCCGGTAGCTGGTATTTGCTTCTGTCGTGCGCTTCACTTTGGCTGCTTTAAAGGCAGCACAAAGCTTCTTGTACTTTGCGAGATCGTCTTTGTCGGCGTACTTGATAGCACCAGCTTCTCTTTTCATATAGGCAGCAAGCTCCTCTCGCTCTTTCTCAGGATTGAAGAGGTTGTCGTCTTGAGGAAGACTGTCGACGTAGCTCTTAGGTGCTTTGACCGGAGCGGCTGGATCGCGCGTCAGGCTCATGTGCGACATAGCTTTGAGCAAGATTTCGTCGGACGGTTGCTCTGGCATAGCAGCTTGGACGCTGAAGTTGAGCTTTGGGTTGAGATACTTCTGGAATGTCGCAGCCTCGGGATTGTGCTTCATCACTCGATCCCTTGTTGCTTCGCTGGCGGATCCCAGGAAGATTAGCAAAGAACCGCAAGATCTCTATGTAGAGGCTCACCGTTAGCCGCATCCCCCTAACCCCTTCGAAAGCAATAAGACGTTAGGTCTTCTTGGAATCCAGCCTTCAACCGAAGCCGTTGAATGTAGTGATCGAACGTCGGATAGCGTAAAGGCACGCTCAGGTCGGTTCGCATCCCATCCAGAGTGCGCACTGCTTGGCAGAATATCGGGTTCTTCAGTATGGATTCTTTCCATTACAGATGTATGGATTTCAAGCGGCCTAGTACAACTTTGTCGTAGACATCTTTTGCACTCCTGAGATTGTTGGCGGCAAAACAATCCATTTGTAGAGCAAGAGTAATCAGGTGAGCAATAGGCCTAAAGATTAGCTGCTCTTCTTCTGCAAAACAGAAGATCGTCCTGGACAGCTTTGTCAGTAATAAAGTAGCTCAGAATAGTAGTAAAAACATACGGTAATGGTTTTCTATCAACACCTTTGTGGTGGGTAAATGTAATCCACATTACGAGCACCATACGTCCGTTATCAAGAGCCACTATTCGCAACTTAACATCTTCCCAGCACAGAGATTAGCTTGTCCTAATAGATTAACCTCGTCCCTATCATAGTCAGAATCATCTGGATTGTCCCAAGGAGTTGTTTTGCGCCAAAACGCATCCTTGATTTTCTTATCCTTACAGACAGAGAAGCATCAACGAACTCCACGGGTCTTGAACCTGTGAAGGCAGCGAATAACAGTATAGTAACAAGCTGCACTTTTTGTTCCTCGTCTAGTATCACAGAGTCGTCGCTTAGCCATAAATAGGAAAGCAGTACCAGGAGGTCGTCAGCCCTGATAACAGGCTTCAGTTGAACCGAGATGTTAAGCTTGTATCGTTTCTTCAGAACCCCGGCGAGGAAATGCTCAAATCAGTCTTAAATCAGGGTGAAATACCATCATAACGTACATCAGAGACCTCTTTTTTCGCGTTTGCGATCATTTAATACGCCGTGCATCACGCGAAGAGTATCTTAAAGGCCCTCCAGCTGACGGAGACGGAGTCATATTTCTGTCGTTTCTTCAGGATCTTGTAAGTCTCACATATCCACGTCAAGAAAGCCATGCAGCCTCCCTTTAAGCATTTCAGAATAGCCGTGAAAGGGTCCCCTTTCTTCATCATATCACAATACCTAAGATTTGTCAGTACAGACAAATTGCTGTTGGAGAATAGCTCGGTCTCACCTTTTCTATTTTTTCTGTATTGTTATAATGTTTCTTTTTGTTATGTCGGCATCCGGTGCTTTGACGGTTATAGAATCAAACTTTTCACGAAATTGATTATAGTCTTCTGCCGTGAGTGGCTTCTTTACCAGCTCCCCACGGTCCATTCGCCGTGCATTAAAAGTCGGTTGAACATACAGCTCGTCTTTCAAATGGAGGACCGGAATCAGGCTTATTGACATGATGGAAGCTCGAGAGGAGGTGTTCGCGGCTGTAGCAAGCCTCCTGACCGAGTACGAAAACAAGTTTGGCGTCTGCCTCGTCCACGCTCACTCGAACCTGGAAGACGGCGAGGTAATGCTCGCTAAGGGAAACACACCACAGCCGGAGAGGGCTTCTTTGTTGACGGAATACTATCCTGAGCGCTGGCTCCCCACTGGAGAAGCATACGAATTCACCACCCGACCCACCGATACACCGCCGGCCGCCCTCTTCGACAGATTCAAACAGCTTACATCGGACAGTGGGGCTCTGGGCCTGTACTACGAAGACAAAGCAAACAGGATCAAGATGCTGGAGCACGCCGAGGGGCGCAAGAACATATTGACTCCCTTTACGGACCAAGCTGACGCGCAATCGACTGACCATACCGAGACGGCATGGAATTTGGGCAAAGGTGATCCAGTTACTGTAGCTTGCGTCATTGTATGCGACTCTCGAACCACTCGGGGTGGTGCAGTGCACAAGAGTATGTCCAAACGCTCTGACTGGAGTTTCATTGGCTCAACATGCTGTCAATACAGATACGAAGTTTCATCTGCAACAATGAGTCCGGCGGGCTTTCCTACCACGTTAAATTTCAGTAGGCATAGGACGGGGAAGGCTCATACGCACTCACACGACTTTACATTCGTTTTTGTTCCCTTGACTTCGAAATATAAATGCAATTTATGTCCGTGTGAGGTAAAGACGCCGCAGGCAGCGTTCTGAAATCGTATCATCTATGAATGAAACTAGAACGCGATACATGTTGTGCACTAGACTTCGATCTTGTCAACCATGGCATACAACTCGTCCAGGCCGAGGCGTTTCAGAGGGTCACTGTGCGTACAGGCCTCCACGATGCCATCCAAAGGTGGAGGGACGTCCCACTCCACTGCGTTCGTGATTGGGACGTTTCCGTATATCAAGCCCCTCACCAGACATCCCAAATCGTAGATATCCGACTTCTCGGTCCAGCCGGCATCCAGTATCGGTTTGCGGGAAACTTCGGGCGCCAACCTGTTCCCCCACCGACTCTCGAGATCGCAGATGAGGATGCGAGATGTATCGGAGGAGAAAAGGAGATTGTCGATGCGGAGATCGCGATGCACGATGCCGAGCGAATGTAGACTCCTCAGACCCGAGATGACTTGCAATATCCAAGACTTGTAGGTCGCGAGGCTGTGGACGAATGCCAAGACGTGGCGCGTTTTGTATTTCTTGAAGACCAACTCTCCAGTGGACGACTTCCCAAGCAGTTGGATGATGTGGGGCGACTTGGGCACTCCCGGGCACGATCCCCCCTGACATCGAAGCAGATTCTGGATTTCACTCCGATATTTCCCTCTTTTGACGAAATGTTGGTCGGGAGAGATGTGCACTTCCGGAAGCGAGACGAGCATGGCGCTGAGGTCTTCGGAATCATCATATTGGGGTGGAAGAGGGGAAGCATGTCCCAGCGGGCGGATGTCGTTGCCGATGACTTCATAGTCACGGCTGAGCATTGGCAGCATTCGGTTTAAACGGAGGATATCGCCGGAGAGAGTGCCGCGCATGTCGGCCAGACGGATACACTGAAGCTTCTGGCCACAAGGAGAGTTGTCCTCATACCAGTAAGTGTGGCAAAGAACCCCGCCAATTTCATCCAAGCTTAGGTCGATTATCGGTCGGCCCTTTGGTGAGGCAAGGTTGGTCCACTCCTTCTTTCTTACGTAAGCGTCTCTTAAACGCTGTATTTTATCCATGAAGGCGTCATCGGTCGGTGTTTCACCCATTGTCATGCTGGGAGAAAGCCGCGTGAATACAAAGCAGGGAAGATCTATACTGAGACACCTGACGGCGTAGGTTGGGTTGAGTTAAACTGGGTTGAGTTAAGCTGGGTTGAGAGTATTCGCCAACAAACGGTAAATTATGGAGATTTAACTGTTTTAAGCTGTTCAGCTGATAAATCATTGATTTCAGAAAGATGAGATCCTGACAGAATAACAGGAGTCAGTTTGTGTATATGAATGGCTTAATTCCCCTAAGAATTAAATCAGTATGGTGCTGTAAAACTATGATTCTTGACACTGAGTGATGTTAAAATAAGGATTCGTATAGGAGAAACTACCGCGCGGGCGTTTCCCGCATAAGGGAAATGATGCTGTGTGGGGGGCAAGTTGGCTTCCGGCTAGCGGGGGTGAGGCTCTTGTGTTGCCGGTTGCCGAAGGCTGGTTACCAGTGACGCTACTGAGTCTTGTGGGCTCAGTTGGGCCAGCCGTCAGTGCGCCCGCACCACTGTCGGGGGTCGGCCCGCGCGTACATCCACCCGGACGAAAGTCCGGAGCGGCTAAAGCAGCCGCGTGAAAGACACGTAACCCTTCATACACTGACCCGGTTACGGGCCGTTTCTCCTCACGGGCTGGTGGTTGATTTGTGTATTTCAGCAGCGCAGTTTCCATAGCGATTGAATCAGTACGGTGCTGCAGAACTGTCATCTTGGACATAAAGTGATGTTTAAATAAGGATCCGTGTAGGGGAAACTCCCGCGCGGGGGTTTCCCACATAAGGGAAAGGAGGCTGTGGGAGAAGGCTGTGGGGGAAAAGGAGGCTGTGGAGGGAAAAGAGAGGCTGTGGAGGGAAAAGGGAGGCTGTGGGGGGAAAAGGGAGGCTGTGGGGGGAAAAGGGAAGCTGTGAGGAGAAAAGGGCTGTGGCGTCAAGGAACAGATGAGAGAGAGGGCTGTTCACGCTAGACCAAGCTCTCCCGTTGGCTCGGGCCTTCGCGTTTTGTGGGGAAGGGGGCTAAGTCAGCTTCTGGCTAGCCGGAGTGAGGCTCTTATGTTACGCAAAGTCCCGTCTCTCCCGTAACCGTGGGCTAGCTGCCAGTACGCTGCTGTCTCTGTCCCTTTAAGCTCCGTACGGGCCGTTTCTCTTCACGGGCTGGTGGTTAATTTGTGTATATCAGCAGCTTAATTTCCATGGCGATTAAATCAACATGGTGCTGCAGAACTGTCATCTTGGACACCAAGTGATGTTAAAATAAGGATTCGTGTAGGGGAAACTCCCGCGCGGGGGTTTCCCACATAAGGGAAAAGTGGCTGTGGGGCTGTTGGGGGGATGGGAATCGGTCGGCGGAACGAATCTCGGTCCGGGTGCTGTCCGCTTCCGGCCAGCCCTACACTACTTAAGTGAGTCTTCACAACAAACAAATAAACAAACCATCTTCACCACTACCAACACCACCATCGCGGTTTCATCAGTGCTTCTTCATCTCACAACTCATCTCACTTCTCACCATCATGTCTGACGTTGCTAGCAACTCTGATCAGGAGGAGCCTTCTCTCCCAACAGGCCCACAGCCTGACTTTGATGTGATCTCTGGGCACGCTCAGGGCTTAGTTACGCAACTACGACGTGTGAACAATATACCTGGTATTCACGGGCTTGAAGCCTTCGCCAACACTATTATCGCTCATATGGATGATAAGTTGGACAAACAGTCTGCTTATCTTGAGAATCAGATCAATGCGCGTTTTCATGCCATGGACGCGCGATTTGATGCCGTGGACGCGCGATTTGATACTATGAACACGCAATTGAATATATCGTGCGTCATTTTTTTTTTTTAAAATACATTAAACAATACTAATATTCTCACAGCAACCAAAACAGCCTCACACGCGTTCAGAATTCCCATCTGATCACCGTTGATGGTGAAATACGCCCTCTGATCGATTTGGCTACAAACAACATCATTCCGAACTTTCCAAAAACGTCCAAGGACATTGATACGCTTCGCGGTCCAAACCTGGATCGGTTGCTGACCGCGCTTGGAGTCAGTCCGGCGGAGGAGTTGGCACAACGAAGACAGGATTTGAGGACTGCAATCGGCTTGACGCCAACCAGACAAAGCTTGGCGTAAAAAGGCTGTACCATCCCGATTTTGCACGTCCATGTGAGCATACTTGGTACGATATCGGCAGATAGAGCGGAGTTCGTCTTTGGAAGAAGCAGGTATTTTTAATTAGAAGGCAGTCTTATCTCAGCAAGTATAGATCATTTTTGGTTCTCTCTAATTCTCAGAACTATCATCATTGGTGTATTACTCTTGTCAGATCCGTTTCTGTAAGCAGACCTGATAAGTCACTCAGGATCGTCAGGCTTTGGCGTCTTGTGGGGTTGGGGAGAGCAGGTAAGTCAGCTTCCGGCCAGCGTGACTGGGACTCTTGCGGCTAGCGAGGTGAGGCTCTTGTGTTGCCGGTCCCCGAGGGCTAGTTATCAGTGACGCTAGTTGCCAGCGAGGCTAGCTGTCAGTCTACTGAGTCTTGTGGGCTTAGTTGCCAGTGCACTGTCCTGTGGGCCAGCTGTCCGTACCACTGTCGGGGGGTCAGCCCGCGCGTATATCCACCCGAGCGAAAGTCCCGAGCGGCTAAAGCAGCCGCGTGAAGGGCACGTAACCCTTCATACACCGGTCCGGTACGGGCTGTTTCTCCTCATGAACTGGTGATTAATTTGTGTATATCAGCTGCTTCATTTTCATAACGATTCAATCAATATGGCGCTGCAGAACTGTCATCTTGGGCAATAAGTGACGTTAAAATAAAGAATAGACTCCCGCGCAGACGTTTTCTATATAAGGGAAAGGTGACTGTGGGTGGGAATCGGTCTTCGGAATAAATCTCAGCCTGGATGTTATCCGCCTCCGGCCAGCCCTTACACTTCCTAAGTGAGTCTTCACTAAACAAACAAACAAACCATTTTCACCACCACCAAACACCACCACTACTAACACTATTATTATCACCATCACCATCACCGCAGTTTCATCAGTGCTCCTTCGTCTCCTTCGTCTTTTAGCTCATCTCACTTCTCACCATGTCTGATGTTGCTAGCAACTCTGATCAGAAGGAGCTTTCTCTCCCAACAGGCCCACAGCCTGACTTTAATGCGAACTCTGAGCACGCTCAGAGTTCAGTTACGCAACTACGACGTGTGAACAATATACCTGGTATTCACGGGCTTGAAGCCTTCGCCAACACTATTAGCGCTCTCATGGATGATAAGTTGGACAAACAGTCTGCTTATCTTGAGAATCAGATCAATGCGCTTTTTGATGCCACGGAAGCGCGTTTTGATGCGCGATTTGATATCATGGACGCGCGATTTGATGCTTTGGACGCGCGATTTGATACCATGAACGCACGATGGAATACATTGTGCGTCATTATTTTTTTTAAATACATTTACTAATACTAATATTATTACAGTAACCAAAACAGCCTTACACACGTTCAGACTTCCTATCTAAACAGTCCGACGACAAGTGACGAAATTCCGAACGTTCCTCAGACACCCGGTGATATTGATTCCCTTCACGGTCAAGAGCTGAATCAACTGTTAACAGCGTTTAAAACCAGCCATACTGAGGATGTGGTGGAAAAAAAGAGACTCTAAGGACTGTGATCGGCTTAACATCAGTCAGGCAAACCAAGATGTTACGGAGGCAGCAGATGAGAGTTCGGAAGTGGTTTCAGGAGGGTTGGAAACAGCGTTCATTAGCAGCAGCCATGTATATAAGCAGCCTATAGCTCACATCTCAGGAATTCAAGCTTCTTCTTCTCTCTTGTTTTGGCTTTTACCTTATCACAAGATCAGAGCGTGAATGTACGTCCAAGTGAGCATACTTAATACAGCATTAGCAGATGGAGTAGAGTTTGTTTTTAGAAAAACGCACCTAACTCTTTATACACTAACCTTATATAAGCTTTTTTTCTCTCACGGGTTAGTAATAGATTTGTATACTTTATCAGCAGCTTCATTTTTATAGTGATTGAATCAACATGATGCTGTAAAACTGTCATCTTGGACACTAAGTGATGTTTAAATAAGGATCCGTGTAGGAGAAACTGTCAATCCAAAAAACAATCTGATACGGAAGTAACAGATGGAGGTTCGGAAGCAGCGCTCAACAGCAGCAGCCATGTATAGAAGCAGCTCGTAGCTCACGTCTCACGAATTCATGCTTCTTCTCTCTCTCTTAATTGGCCATTACCATATCACAATCTCTTGGCAAACCAGGTTCTACCACTTATATCTTGACAAAAACTCCCGCGCGGGTGTTTCCCACATAAGAGAAAAGAGAAGCTGTGGGGGGAGGAAGGCTGTGAGGAAAAAAAGCAGACTGTGGAGGGAAGGGAGGCTACACTTCTTAAGTGAGTCTTCACAACAAACAAATCTTCACCACTGCCAACATCACTACCACTACCAACACCACCACCGCGGTTTCATCAGTGCTTCTTCATCTCTGATCAGGAGGAGCCTTCTCTCCCAACAGGCCCACAGCCTGACTCTGATGTGATCTCTGGGCACGCTCAGGGCTTAGTTGAGCAACTGCAACGTTTCAGCAATATGCCTGATATCCACGGACTTCCAGCCTTCGTCAAGACCATTATGGCTCATATAGACGACAAGTTCTCTCAGTTTGAGAATCGGATGAATGCGCGATTTGATGCCATGGAAGCGCGGTTTGATGCCATGGAAGCGCGTTTTGATGCCATGGAAGCGCGTTTTGATGCGCTTATTGATGTCATGGACGCGCGATTTGATGCCACGGAAGCGCGTTTTGATGCGCGATTTGATATCACGGACGCGCGATTTGATACCATGAACGCACGATGGAATACATTGTGCGTCATTTATTTTTTTTAATACGTCTAATAGTACTAATATCATTACAGTAACCAAATCAGCCTTACGCACGTCCAGAATTCCCACCCAACCAGTCCTGATAGTGAATTGCGCTCTTTTACCAGTCCGACGACAAATGACGAAATTCCGAACTTTCCTCAGACACCCAGTGATATTGATTCCCTTCACGACCAAGAGCTGAATCGATTGTTGTCGGCGCTTAAGATAAGCCATACTGGGGATGTGGCGGAAAAAAGAGAGACTCTAAAGACTGCAATCGGCTCAACACCAGTCAGACAAAGCGAGATTGGGCCGTAAATGGACGTCCAAGTGAGCATGCTTGGGACAGCATTGGCAGATGGAGCAGAGTTCGTCTCTAGAAGAAGCAGGTATTTTTAACGAGAAGGCTGTCTTATCTTAGCAAGTATAGATCATTTTTGGTTCTCTTCATTCTTAGGACTATTATCATTGGTGTGTGCTGCTTTTGTCAGACCCACTTCTGCAAGCAAGACCTGATAAGTCAATCAGGGTCGTCAGGCCTTGGTGGCTTGTGGGGCTGGGGAGAGCAGGCAGGTCAGCTTCCGGCCAGCGTGGCTGAGGCTCTTGTGTTGCGAGGGCTTGGTTGCCTGTCCTGTGGGCCAGCTGCCAGTGCACTTAGACTTGTAGGGTAGTTACCAATGCACTATCCTGTGGGTTATCCTGTGGGCGAGTTGCCACTGCGCCCGCAACACGCCAGTCCAACATCTGATCCGCTCGACTTTCCATCTTTCTTCTTCAAAATCTGCTGAGCCACTTTGCGCATTAGTTGAGATTTCCCCAAAACCTTTTAGAAGGACTCTGAAGCCTCATCCCAGATATCTTACGTGTTGAATAAAAAGATTTAAAAAAAAGGTGATGGGGTTGTTATCTATCATGAAATCATGGGATTTTGACAAGAATTGGCCAAATTTTCGGGAAAATTAGTCAAGTTTTCAGGGTCGAACTTCGTACAACATCCAACAGCCGCGTGAAAAACGCGTGACTCTTCATACACTGACCCTACACGGGCCGTTTCTCTTCGCGGGTGTGATGACCCATTGACACGGAAAGTACGCCGTGTACAAGGAGGGACGGGAGAACTAGACCGTTGGGACATCACAAGGATCACGCGATGTGCTTAGCACGCTAAAAGGATGCTCTGCGGCTCTGAGAGAGTACGCAAAGGCTGCTCGGTACAGAGCAACGGATGCTGTGTATGCTCTCAACAGCGGAGCAGGAAAAGGTCACAGAGCCTTGCAGAGCATAGCAAGTACAAGAGGACCGACGACGTCTGCTCAACTCAGACTCGGCGTGTTCAAGCTCTCATCATTGTCGTACGAATTGGATTACCAAGTCTACTCCAGTCGCCAGTGCAATCTTATCCTATTTGAGACCCTGCACGAACGGTGCTTTCCTACAAAACGTAATCTTAAAATATACCTCTTATAAATATCGCGTATAAAAATCTACTGTTATTAGTAAAAGTAAATCTGTGAGGAACATTTATACCAATCCAAGTACGAAGTTCTTATTCGGGACTGAGTACTGGTCTTTTGGCGCAGAGACACACTGCCCACGTGCGCTCTTGCCGTAACAGCGGTAGTGTCACACTGCTGAAACACAACTATCTCATCCTTCTGCAAATCCTCGTAATAGTGCCACTCATGGTTCGGGCTATGACGTACTCCTGCGTTCTCGGTGAAACGGTCCTTGTGCACGATGTCCTGAACAACCACTTCGTTCTCGCAGTCCACAGTGCGGTAATCGCAAATGCCCAGATGCCAGTCATTTTCTGGGCCTTGGAGAGACTTCCAGAGACTGGCGATGGTGAGCAGCAGTCGCACTTCAAAGCAGGCGTACCTACTTGACTGCTGCCAAGCGCTTGTATCGCCCTGGTGCAGCTTCAAAAGCAGCAGCGCTTGTTTTAGAGGTTGAGTAAGGTGTGAAGTCTGGACGTGAATGAGTTCGAGATTCAATCCTGCGCAATTGCTTGATATTACCAATGTGAATAAGAGTAGTGGGCAGGAGGCCAGGATATGGAGCTCCAGTCGCGACAGGAAACTCCTGATGACGCTTTTGAACCTGCATAGCCTTAGTCACAAGGGTATACCAATGAAAGTCAGGCTTCAAACCTGATGCTCAAGCAACCTAGTGTAAGCAGCGTCTTGGAACACCTTTGCCAATATTTCCTCCACCTGAGGGTAGAGTAAAGTCTTTACTTTATCCCCACCTTCGAACTCGGTCGGGGTAATAGCCGGTTTGAGCTTCCGGACCGTGAAGCCGCATTCATCAAAACTCCGAGCAGACGGGAGACTGCGAACGTTTCTAATTTCGACCGGGTGGAGTTTATTAATACAATTGGACCGTGGCAATTGAGCTTCGGAGTGAGGTTTGCCCTCCGGAACATAGGTCATGATGAACAATTTCTCTTTTTCGTACAACGGAGCATACTCGAGATAAGCGACATTGGCATCGACCGTGTCCTCGACTTGCGTCACCTAGACGGCTTTAGCATTGGAGTCTATGATAGCTATCGAAGAGACTGCTCACTGTCATTGCGAATACGGATTGCTGCAACGCGCGTATGACTATTTTCTGTTGTTCAAATCACAGATGTTTTACATGGCGAACAATCGTATGCACTCTCATCTCTTCGTAGGAAATTTGGCCCTTGTTGACTCAGAAGATAAGCCTAACATGGCATACCCACCACGGGATCATATGGGCGGTTTAACTGAAAGTGGGATAAGGGCCTGGGTCTGATTGAGCAACGGCACCGACACTCCTTGTCTTGAACGGTGTATACGTCTGACTAACATCAGGCTCAGGTCAATCATGTTAAGCAGAAGACGTTACTACTGCCAGGGCTTCTAGGGTTGACGTTAAGATCACATTTATCACCACAGTGGTGTGATATATTTGTGACGCTGATAGAATATGAAAAAGGTTGGTGAAAGCTTGTAGATTGAGCTATGGAGGTGGTGCTGTGTATATACAGGTTCAGCTGAGGCTGAACAGCAGTAGCACCTGACCCTGTGCACGTGTTCTGACTGCTTGTGAGAATCAATTAGGTGAAGCAGCTTGACTTTCACTGAATCTTGTGTTCTGTCATAATGAGGCGGTTCCGTGCTTACGAGCGCACTCGGCTGAAGACCGGGATGGAAGTTCAGCAATACACCAGCAAAGGACAGAGTTACGGAGGCCATGACTATAGGGTGTGGTTCGGGGCTAACTTATCGCGGAACTGCTATTCGCGGCATCCGTGCAGCTCTCTCTGTGTGGCGTTGGAACTCACATCTGCGTTTGGAGCTCCAGTCCAGAGTTCTTGAAGGATTAATCCACAGTTCTGCAGCTCCAATGACGATCCAAGGTCCTGGATCGGGCTCCAGCAGCGAGCAGGGAGGGATCCCACTGGAGCTAGCGGGCATGATGATGAACTGAATAGCATCCACATTCCACAAACGTCATGTGTAGCGCACACCGCCAAACCGGGAGATTGAAGCAAGCCAACTGACCAACCCCCCTGTCTTGGTGGAGCTCGCTTTGCATCGGACGTTTGGGGTTGCTGTGGATAGTGTAGCAAGCTACCGCTGCTCGGTCTGCTGCCTTGCCAGCGCCACCCCCAAGTTGAGTCTCATCCTCGAGCTTAGAGCAGTGCGCGACATGAAGTGAGTGATTTAACATATGTGTGAGCGAGGCAGACGTCGCTGTGTGATATTAGATGTGTCACCAGCCTCGGCACTGACACTGCGGCACAAGCTAACCTAGCCCCAATCAGGAATGGCACCCCTTCCGAACATTATACCCTCAAACTGCACCATCTCCGCCTCCATCATCCATTCAAATGCCTTTGCCTGCAGGGTACCTTGCGCGACCCTTTTCAAACCTACCTACAAAGGACTTGGTACATTCGATCCTTGTTCCTAAGCCTTTCTCCTTACTCACGGAGAAGGCAACGCAAAGCAGAATGTCCTATTCGATCTCGGCATTCGCAAGGACTGGCAGAATTATCCTCCGAACATGGCAAAGAAGCTTATTGACTGGTGAACCAAGCTTAAGATTCAGCACCATGTCTCTAAAAATCTCCAAGAAAACGGCTTCGATCTAAACGACATCAATGCCATCATCTGGAGGTAAGTCCTGCAATCTCTCGTTACCGATTACCACCCTTATACTGATTTGCCTCCCGTCATCTCCACTGGGATCACGCGGGTAATCCATGCACATTCCCGCCCTCCGCTAAACTGACTTTTGGCCCCGGCATCGCTCAAAAATTCATGCCTGGTTGGCCAACAGTTCCCCATGCCGCATTCCGAGAGATCGATGTGGCTAGTCGTGAATTGGTGGGCCTCGAGATGTCCGGGTTCAACTTGACCGTGGGCGGTTTTGATGCCCTGGACTATTTTAAAGACGGCAGCTTTTATCTTCGCAATGCACCAGGAGTAAGAAAGTCCACACCTTCACTCAACGTCACTAACTAGTATGGAGCATTCCGTCGGCCACTTAAATGCTCTTGCGAGAATGACATCCAACCCAGACACATTTATCTTGCTCGCTGCAAATCGCGTACATTTGGGCGGGGAATTCCGGCCAACCGAAGCCTTGCCGCTTCCAGATCCTATTGACATCCCGGGTGTTGACCCCTGCCCATATCCTACTCAGAAGCTACTCGACTTTCATCCTCTGCACTCGTGCACTGAAGCATTCCTGGGCTTGGATCCCAGCTTTCCGGAGAACTTAAAGTCTGCAAAAGGAACAATTGAGCTGCTGCAAGCATTTGACGCCGATGAAAGAATTCTGTTGATATTCAGCCGCGACATTTCGGTCTCCAATGTACTTGAATACTATCTCAAGTCGGCGAACGATTGAAAGACAAAAGGCTGGAAGACAAAAGGGCTTTGGAGATTCGTAGCCGGTATTCAGAAAGCGGTTACACACGCCTAGATGACTATTGGGCCATGATGTAACGGCGACTGAAGAAATTCTCGCTCTCACCTCGAGTAGAGAATGATTCGATCCTCCCAATCTTCCTGTGGCGCTTGCAGACTTGGGCACGTGTTTGTGATAGAGTCAAGATATTCCGCTCCCATATCGCACCGTTCCTCTGCCCATCTTCCAAGGTCGCATACTTGAATCAAAAGTCGCTGGTAAGATGTGTAGGAAGATTTTCCTACATTCATTACGCGCCCAGGAACGAAGCGGCATCATACAGAGGAGGTTTGCGAGTCTTTCGATCTTCCCGAGCATACCCGAGTATTACATCACCGTGAACCAAGACTGGCTGAATCTGATTTGTACCGGCTTCCAATGGGTTCAGTAGTCTTGGAACAGGCTCTCTTATCGGTGACGCTTAGCCAATTGCCTCTTTTTCCGACACCAAGGAATGGAATAACCAAACCCACCAAATTCATTGGGAGAATTCGGCGACCGGCTCGATTTTGGTTGCTTCACTTCTGGAATAAGGAAGAAGTAGAACAGCCAAAATCGAGCCGGCTGCTGTATCCCACCCAAATTTGCTAAAGAGCAGCAACTCATTTTCCTTGTTTCTTTAGATCTGATGCCGCATCAAATGACAGCCGCGGTGACAAGATAATCGTCGTCCACCAGAGCTTCTGGTTGGCTCAATCAGCTCCCCCAGAGTAATTCACTCAACGTACATCCATCATACTTTGTTACCAGATTAATTCACTCAACATACGTCATACTTTCTTTGCTCTCCTCCCGTTTCCCTTTCCTCCTTTCAACTCCACTACCAATACTACCATCATACAATCAGAATCTCAACCAAGTTCTCTTACCCTTCATCCGAGCCAATCCTCCTCCTGAAGAATCATCTGTCTCTGCTACAACAGATCCTGCTGCAGATAGATATTCGCGACCGGCTGAAACACTTCCATATCCTCCAGAGTAGTTAGAAAGTCCGGTTCTCGTTCAGAAATCCGCTAAACACTTTCTAGCAGCAGCACAAAGGACATACAATTCAGCCCTTCCTGCTGCTGCCTAAACTCGGCCTACTCCTTCCGAACCCTCGTTACGACCGATCAAGTTCATCTGCGGCACTTCGCTGATATCTAGAACATTGGCCAAAAGAAGTTCCTCGCACACCAACTACACCAATTTCTTTTACTGTTTTTCAAGACAGAAATATGCCTCCTTTCACCGAAGATGCCAAAGCATCGGAATCGGGCCGGCGAGCCAGCAATATCATGTTCCACGGGATGAGAAATGCCACACCCGTCTTCACATCGGGTGGAGCCACGTTAGACGCTTGAGCCAATAAACAAATCGCGCGGATGCAGACAGTGGTTCTGGATCCAAAACAAGCGGCTTTGCCGGCAGCAAAGCAACATAAAGAAGACACCGCAGTCCTCGCACACCAACTACACCAAGTTCTTTCACCGTTTCTGAAGACAAAAATATGCCTCCTTCCACCAATGAACAAACCGCGTGGACACAGACAGTGGTTCTGGATCGAAAACAAGCAACTTTGCAGGCAGCCTGATTGTCCCAGGGATCTCCCAGGCTATCTGGCTCTCCTGACCTGGAGGGTGCCGTAAGTGCTTCCGGCTCTTCAAACGGAAACGGCAAAGGAAGTAGCTTCCGTACCCAGGGAATCAGTCACTTCGAAGATACACCATTCAGCAAAACGAACGACTTCTATACTGGTCTCTACGGCAATTCGTGATATCTACTCTGCTCTTTATTGCTTTGTGTACTCGATGTGAGGCTTTTTTACCGGTCGGTCCTGAATGTGCTAGTGCGGACCTATTGTTTCCTCACAGATGCAGTTCGTTGAAACATTCCCAGTTGCTTCTGATTCGTGCGGAACTTCCGAAAAAACTAAGCAACATAAAGGAGACACTGCAGCCGTTGCTTGTTGAATTGAAGCAAAGCAATCCCCGTCGTGACACATACCATGATCATCCGTATCAGAGAAACATATCCGCGAAGCAGCAAACCCGGAGAACAAAGAAACATGAATAAAAGCTGATTTGAGTGCAACCCTCCACCTAAGCATCCTCAATTTTCCATCAACTTACCCTTAAGCATTTCAGTCGCGAGTTCCACTTCAATTTTTGAGCATCTCTTTGTTTCTCAAAATCCAATGAAGTCAATTTCTGAGTCCCCGAGTGGCTCCATTAGCTCGACCATATCTTTTACAGCTTCGCAAGTTAGTCACGCACACATGTTTGTAACCAAATCTTGGAAAATTGGCAATGCCATCTATAAGAGGCCCGACATATACACCGGGGATATTCATATCTCCTGTAACCACTAGTGTTCGCTAAGTCTCCCATACAACAATTCCTTACCCTCGGAAGGGACACACCGCCCTGTCTCGCGTCACCTCCTGCAGAGCAAGTAAGTGGAGGTGGTGCATCTGGTGGCAGCGGAGGAGCCTCGAGGGATTTGTTATCTCACGCGCTCAAGCCTGCAACCCGTCAAACATCTTCCTAACCCCCGATGAAGATGGCAATGAAACCAATGAGGCTGGATATAGAGTTGAATATCCTTTGCCCAGTTCTGACAAGGAAAACCTCATTGTCAGAGAAGAGCCGACTGCGCCAGATGCAGGTGAGGAAGAGCCTGACGACTCGGACGAAGGACTTTTACGATTGCCGTAGTAATATGGTTGACGACTCGAGCGGGCTCTTCTGCCTTCCCAGCCCCACACAAGCTCTCCCCAACGACTTCCTTCTCGGCCGGGCTAGCCACCGCAACGGCGTCAAGTAAAGGATGTCGTTACTTTGTATAGCTTCAATCTCGTTCGTTCTTGGCTGCCACACTACTTTCGTGGTAATACTCTGGATTAATATCACACTGTTCTGTCCGAAGTCGAAAACTTTAGATTACAATCCTTTCATCATACGATTTCGTCCAACACCGGATAATGCGCTGGACTAATATCTCTGTTCTGTTCAAAGTCGACGAAAACTTTAGATTACAATCCTCTCGTCATACGATTGCGCCCAGCACCGGATAATGCTCCTGCCAATCTATCCAAACTCTGAGCTCTTGCCAAAATCCTCGTCACCCATTTCGTTGTCTGAACCATCTTCAACACTTGGCTTCTTGTAAGTGCCACGAGGCTTTTTCGGCGAACGAAAGCTACGCTTGCGCTTGTGGTCGTTCGCTGGAGGCGCGTAGGCCCGCTGTCCATCCATAAGCTTCGTCTGACGAGTTTCCCACGCCTCAATATCGTCTTCAATGCTTGTCTTCCGAGAAATACACGCTGCAAGGTACAAGAAACCGTTCTACTTGCCAACATAGATGACATGCTACGCGTTGCGTTGCTGTGGATAGCAACCGGAGATGGGGTCTCGTATAGTTCTAAATAGCTACGCTCCGTAGTTTGGAGACTGATTCGAGCCCTAGAAAAGGCATCCGTTGGGCGATTCACTCTCGTTTTCTCGACCCCACCAGCACTGCTTTTAAGATCCCTCTCCAAAAATGGCCCCAAGATATTGAATGCCCTCATGCTTGTCATTTCTCATGTCTTCGGTCGTCGCGAATGCCATCAAGCTGACCATCAAATGGCTCAAAGGGAAAGGAGACATGGACTGGGATATGGGTAATCTCCCCTTCTCTAACCAACCGCCACCATGGCGAGAAGACCATGAATCCGTTGAGAATACAAGAAACCGTTCTATTATTACAACTTGTGTCTTCAAAATCCTTCGCCACGCACGCTCTTGCCGAAATAAATTTGCTACAGAACAAGCTCACTCACGCCTGGCATAGTATCGACCTTCTTTGACCAAGTCTGTCCCCGCCTTCGGACAAAATGACAGACCATGAGTTTGTACAGATGCTTCAAAATCGACGCGAAGAAATGTGCGAATTTCCGTGACATTTGCAGTTTTCTTCGCAATTTCCTATGCAATTTCTTCGATAGTCGTTCCGACCTCACGTCGTTAAGACCTCGCAACAGTCATAACGGTCAAGAGCCGCAAGGTTCTTTCAATTCATTTGTACAACATACAGTCTAATTATCAGCAAAACTCACAATTTCCTTTTCCGCTGAATTAGCAGCCTCAGTTAGGCTGTCGTTTCAACGTCTCCTAAAGTAGCGCGCCGCGTCAGCTTTTCGCAAATCACACACGGAAGTGCGTAACCTCCAACTCAGCAGAACCAGTCCAATATGCGCTTTCAAGAACCAAACAGTTACACAGAGAAAGACCAAAATCAGTCAAACATCTCCGCTTCTCAATCTACTGTCAATCAATCCCTTGGTCTTTATTGACAGTTTACATATAACACAGATGTTGAAAACCATGGTCCCAACGGTTCAGAAAATGCTATGAACAGGCCGGGTATGGTTACAGAACAATGCGAATGCATCGTCTTGCTGCACTGGAGCGACGACGAATTTCGAAGGATCAAAGCTCTCACGTTCTCAAGGATATATCGATTCGTTGTGTCATAGCCGTCACAGAATTAGACCCTGGCGTTCGCAAACAACTTTGATTCATACCAAGGAATAAGCAAGTCACCTAGCTTTCATTCCGGAACGATTTGACCTATAAGCCAGATGCCACTGGACACCTTTATCTTTGTGTATCTCGCACTGTCGAAGAATATGTTTTCCAAGCAGTCCATGCTGCGCATCAGTATTGTGGGTTCCATCGGAATTCGCGAACGCGTTCATACCGCGTAATACACCCGAAATCTCTCTCAAAGTCTGGATCGCTACATTCGTTACTGCCAGGTCTGTGGCACGGGCTCGATCTGTCACAGATTCTATTGTGTTCTGCGCATAAGCTTATCCTTTTACAATACATCTCAATTCATTCCAAGTTCAGTTCTCCTTCACAATGCCCTCGGCCTTGTCCTTCACAATGTCCTCGGTCTTGTCTCTCACAATGTCCTCGGTCTTGTCCTTCACAATGCCCTCGGTCTTGTTCTTCACAATGTCCTCGGTCTTATCCTTCCCAAGGTCCTCGGTCTTATCCTAGTTACCAGTAATAATACTGACGTTGCCCCTTCATTCCAAAAGTGAAAAACCCTGGAGACGAGGGCGATGGTCTACGTCAAGGACGTCCAATTCGCTCTGCGCAGATGCAGTATCAAACTTTTCATCTGGTCGCTCCCAGCTCAGCTTGTCATTAAGCTGCGCGAGCCCAGGTCTGGATCTTGCTTGCTGAGCATCTTACTTTCTTAAATAACTTTCTGATCTAGAGGAAGACTATTACATTTTCGTCTTTCTTCACCTCTAGCTTCTTCGTCCTCCCTCTTAACTCGGATGCCGAAAGCTTTGTTTCCAAATCACTATTTAATTGACGCTCTCAGCCAAAACCACTACATCATCAAAGTCGGTCTGAGTAGAGGCCCATAGTTGTTTTCAACTCAAACTCACAGCTTTATTGATGGCCGTTGATCCATCTTGGCTGATCAGCTTTGCCTACTCTTCAACAGTCACTGACTCGTCAAGTCTTGTTAAAGCGGCTTCATGGCTGAGTTCGCTTTCTAGGTTTACTTGACATTTATATAACTTTGTTCGCCATCTGCGTTTTGCCGCGGATCACCAGATCTGATGAGGAGTTGTCATCGATTATTGAGCAGACGAAAATTCTGAATTGGTCAGACCTTTCGCTCTATTCTGTCCATAATGTGTTCGTATCGTCAGGGTCGTGTGTCTCCTTCCAAGTGAACGAAACTCCATGGCCCAGGCTACCACCTGAACATCCCGCAGACTGCAGTCCAGCACTCCTCGCCATGGTCTCGTGCTGTATTCGTATAAGCCCGCAAGCCCCGCCCTGATGTCACCATGGGAGTGTTGAGACGTGATGTGCAGCCAAGAAGCATGTCAGGAGCCAGCGCGGTGATCATCGAAGATGATGGCTTCGCACGTCTTGCTGAATCCTCGCCCCCTGTCGCCACACAAGAAACTTGGTGAGGAGCCGAGCACATCGAGCATCTCAGCCTGAATAACCCATCTACATCTGCACTCAGTCTCGGGCTCGACTGCCACTCTGTTGAGACGTGATATGCAGCCAAGAAGCTTGTACGATTCGGTTGCAAAGAACTAAAGTCTAGGAGGATCGTAGAGGCAATATACCGCAGCAAGTCAAACGTCCGGTCTACAACTGTGTCTACCTGCTTCTGTCACATTGCTTCTCGTTTTACTCTACGGTTGTGCAAGCTTTACAAAAGCACACCAAATTAGATTATTAGATACAAACATCACTCAAAAGATGTTTTTGGGCGCCACCTCTTTCGATGGTGAACATATACAGCCCGTACTGGTGTCAAATAAGGCAGTGTCAACCAAGGGATAAACATCCAAATAACCACCAATGAGCCTTCCTTCCAACAAGGGAGTACGGCGCCAGGGGGAAAGAGGCCCAGAAAAGAGGCGGCTTGTCGGCAATTTACCCATCCCTCCAAATCCCGCTACAGAACGAGCCATGCACACGGCGGCGGCGTCAGCGACAAACTTGATCATATTTTCTCTTCACCAAGCGCCCGACTGAAAAGTATGCTGAAGCTCCAGGCAGATATTTGCCATGATTCGCTGTTGTTGTTTGTCAAGCAGCACCTTCGCCCCGTCTTCGTGGGTATAAAGGGATGCGCCCAAAAGGGGTGAGGAGTAACTGATCTCAAAGTCCAGAAGCCGCGAAGGCAACAAACCGCCGGCATCGCCTACACGCGGGGGAACATGGCGGTCGATTCTCGGCGAGAGTCTGCTCAATAGCAACCAAGAAGTCCATGTTGTGCCGAGTTTTCAGCTCCAGCAGAAATTTCGCTCTTCACAGAGCCGTCTCCGTTGCTGAATGCACCACGACCTCCGCCGTCTCTTCCACCCCTACTATCTCCCCATCCGCCGTGGTCAACCGTCATGGTCCCTGTCTCCCAACCATCCTCAACCGCCCGTCACTTGACAGTTCTTCAAGTTGCTTGTTGCCGTGAGGAATCTTCTTACCGCAGGAGGTACATCAGCGTTTGCTTGGCGCCGGTTGGAGCCTGGCGAGCTTCTGACACGGTGTAGTCATTTTGTCGGTCTTCGAAACTCTGCTGCGAGCAAATGATGCCACGGTGCCAATCAGCTCACAGACCAGAGCGTGTTGATGCTGGGTGTCCCTGTGGGGGGCCACGATTACAATCCACAATGTCGACGGCAATCGAAGAGAACGTCCCGCGGCCATCCAGCCCGTCCGTAGAAGACCATCTCAGCCGGTCGATGAATTAATCGGACCAAGAGGGCCATCTTGTCCCTCGACCCGTACCACAGTAGCTATGGTCTATGTCTACGGCGCCAGTCCTTCTGCTTCCTATACAGTACTAAGACAAAAAGTTTGTGGACACCACAATTTTCCGTGCTTCCACCAAAAATAGGTGGGAGCAAAATTCCCTCTCACTACTCTGACTCGAGTATCTATCCAGGATACTACAACTCTTCTGGCTTTCCGATTTCAGATCCCTCATACATATCACCTGTTCTGCTTGTACAACTTTCAAGTTCTGAAAAACATCCAAAAAAGAAAAATTCCAAAGTGCGCTTCGTTTTTTTCTGGCTTACGATTCTCCTCCGGGCCGGCCGATCCATCGCCCTCCTGACGGCTCACATCATTCCCTCGGTTTTCGAAACTGTGGCAAACCCTCCAAAGGAAAGCTTCAATACGAAGAGGGCTGCTGCAGCTGAGCCCCCATCCACCGGACAAAACAGAACAGTCGCCGTGACTCAGGATCAACAAGAGGTGCTGATTCAAGCGCATCTTAACGGCGAACATGCTTCTAATTTCAACTTTTCGAGTTTGATCAATTCCTTCAAATCAAAATACTGTTTTTTTGAAAAAAAAAATTGTATGGTTGTTACATTGGAACATCGAGATATCAATAGTCAACCGAAGTTGTGCTCGAATTTTGGTGCGGTTTGGCCAATTGTCTACAGACTTTTGTTGTGTGACTGTACGCGTCTCTCTCGTCGTCGTCGTACCCGATCTTCGCAGGACGGAGGCCGTGGGACCAGGTTAGTTGCCTCCGGTCTGACGGCTCCCAGAGCTCGTCATCGCAGTCAATAGTCTACCAATTCACGAAGTGTATTTGGTCATTATTTGGGGTCCAACCTAGAGGACACATGTTTTCGCTGCTTGTTTCAACGTCTCATTGCTGTCACCACATTGGCATTGCAAAGACGCGACATCGTCATACGCCACCACCAAATCAGATCTGCGGTCCCCTCCCACACCTCCCATCGCGCTGGCGCTTTTGTACATCGGAGCAGTGCGATGAAAGAAGCCATTTCTGGCGTCAACCATCCAAGAAGGCAAGGCATGTGCACTCGACGTGCCACCGAAGTCGACAAGCCGCATCATTTTTCATTACCGCCAAGATCATACCTTTTCCAGACTTACGCAGGCCGCATCGCGAGTTGCAAGTGCTGCGGAATTTCAACGCAACGACTGCAGTTACGGCAAGAGCGCACGTGGGCCCTGTCTGGCACGTGACAGCTCACTATCTGCGCCGCGCACCTTCACCTTCTCTTAGACAGTTCCAGATCTATACAAGACTTGCACCTCACCACTTGTGTCCTCGGTCCTCCTGCTTCCTAACAGTTGCAGACACGATGGGCGCTTGCCCGAGACAGAGCCGCGTTCGAGGCGGGACGAAATCAACCAAAGTGGGGGCGTGTCTGGCACGCGCGGTGCAGGCAACAACGTCGCATCCACTGACGAGACAGCGACACCAATTGGCTGACCACAGCCAAGGCTGGGCGAGGCGGCACCGGTCGAGCTGAACATGCTGTGCAACGAGGCGTCGGGCCCGCTTCGTATCGGGGGAGCCTGCGGTAGAAATCTGCTGGAACGATGGTGACGGAGGATGGCCCATGGCCAAATGTAATTTTTTTCCCAACTCCGTAAAATGCAACTCTTGTAGATGCGACATCGGTGAAGTAAATACAAACCTCTATAGATGCCCAAATGAAAACAATAGACACCGTACTCCAGCCCCCAAACCATGTCTAGATAGCATGCAAAAACCAGCAAAGTGATGAACGCCTCCTCCATTGTGCCCTTTGATCTATCATGTATGTCATGGAACCGATGTCTAGAAACCATTCCTGCCGAACGGATGATGGCATTCCACTTCCCCAGCACCACCGAAACTCATGTCCCCAACTGATGTCCTTTCCTTTTTACCAAGTTACATCCGACCGATTGTCTAAGCTGCTGCTTCTTTTGCGTTTCCTGCCTTACCTTGCCATAATCGTGTCGCCGTTTTTCTACGCGCCCTGAGAAGAAGCACCGGCCCCAAAAGCCGTCTAGCGCACTAGGCTGCGTCGTGTCTCCATGATCGGTCGCGGGCAACGACCTCGGGGCTGGCCCATGTTGCCACCGCTGACCGGCAGCGCTTCAGCAAGCTACCTCTCTCTTTACAATCGATGTCGGTTGGCGCGCCTCGGAATCAGCAGCTCTGCTGCCGGTGTGACTGGCGGCCCCCTCTGGCTTGCCTCTCTCTCCATTATCGATCTGGGTCGAATTCCTCTGGATCGGCCTCGCTGACCAGCGACGCTTTCCCGTGAGCACGACTTGCAGGGGGCAACGGACTCCTCTGGTAGCGTAGTGTCTGGTAGAGAACTTTTTCCGACACTTTGCTATCCGACATCTGTCGCTGTCACGGGGTCACTGGCCCTTTACGCTCAGGATGACCTGCAGCATATCTCTCGGTGCACGCTTTTTTGATGGTAAAATGGTTGAAAGGCCAACAGGTGAGGGTAGGACCTACGGAGTCAAGATACTTGACTGGCTTCTGATATGGAGTTCGGATTTGTTGATAACAGGTACGACACCCTTGGTATGGATCATGTCGTTGTACTCTTGTTCACTAAGAAACTCGTCGTAGCTCTCCATAACGCGGTGAAAGCATGTGTCCATGAAGTGCATGAAATATAAACGCATGACATGATCGAACGGGTCTTGGTCTTCAGCCCAGAGAACTCCCCGCTCAACCACGGTTTTAGGGGCATAGCCCATGGCCTCAAGAGTGGAAAGCGCAGTGGCGCGAAGTGAAGCGTACGGATCTGGATTGGGACGTGGCCCCAGTGCTCCAGCGTGCGAATAAGGCGGGTTGTACGCTGATTCAGCTAAACGTGAATGTTTTGTAGTCTCCATCAGTACGATGATTGGGCCGGGCTAAGTTGGCCTCTGTTGGCCAAAGGGAGATAGATCAGGTGGGCAGCCAAGCGATGACGTAAAATTGGGACGGGGGAACGAACGGACGCTCGCTTGAGTCATTCTCAGCCGCCGCTTCGGACGGGCGTGAGGTGGTTCGTGTCTCTGTGTTCTGAATCGGACGCAGGCCGAGGACTTTGTTTTAAATGTATTCATACGGTTTAGTGCTGATCTGCACCAACGGACCGATCAAAGGCTTTGTTTTATCTTTCAGGCACGATCCGTTTTGGCATCAGATCGTCAAAGTTGTAAATCCCAAGGACGAGTCCACCCGGAAACTCACCCTGCTTGGGCGGACGACCTGTGATAGCGTTTCTGTTTTGGGAAACACGAGCTGGCCGCGAGGGCGGAAACAGACGACGGCCGTGTACGCTGGCTGTGGTCCGCGTGTGGGGTGTGATGAATTGCCTCCTACTGTTGCTGCTGCTGCCCCAGTCCCATTCGTGGTGGCAGCTGGTAAAGTCGTAAACTTCCGGCTGATTCACCACTCGCCCAAAGGCCAGACGCGTCGCCTCGTCGTCAGCAACTGGCGTGCAGGGCACGGAAGGCAGTTCATCTTCCTCGGCGGCGCCTTGGCAAGGCGTGACGAGTCTTTTTCGCCGCGCAGGAGGGCCTTGGGCGTCGCTGAGCTTGTCATCCACCGGGGATTCCTCGTCCCGGGCCGTGATGTGAGTGCCACTCTCGGAGGTTCCAACGACGACGCTGTTCATGCTGACCTCGCAAACATCGCTCGGATTTGCAATGTCGTTGTCCGATTGAGCAACGCTGGTTCCAGGACCGCCCACGATGACCGTGCTCTCACCATCGCTCTCCACACCGTTGAGCTCCGGATGACCGCCTCCTCCATGGTCGAGCTCGAGCTCGTCCAACTCAAACTCGGCATACGGCCTCTTTCGGGCCCGTTTCACCTCCTCCTCTGTAAAAGGTCCTGCTTTCCAAGGCACCATCGGACCAATGAAGATGGTCTGGTCGGGCCTCTCACTTGGGTCCAGGTTCAGGAACACCAGGCACTTAGTCGCGCTCCACCGGATCCGGGGGTTTCGCAGGAGCATGCCCCTGACGAGGGGCTCGTACGCTGGATCGCAATTCCTCTTGATAAGCGGATCAACAATATGCATCCAAGCCTGTACAGAGCGAGACGATTCCGGAAACTTCGGGCCGAGAGGTCTATCGCGGGAGGGTACGTGGCCCACCAAGTACTCCAACATCAGGACACCGAGGGAGAAGATGTCGGCTCTCTCGTTATAAGGCTCGTTCTCTAGGACCTCAGGCGCGCAGAAGAAAAGGGTCCCGGCGAATCCCTTCACGCGGCGGGCAGTCGGCCTCACTTCGCCGTTATCGGTAAATTTATAGACATATCGGGGCTTGTCGCCGTCGCACTCCACGAGGTCCATCAGCACATTTTCAGGCTTGATGTCACGATGCATGATGCCGCTATCGTGATAGTGCTTCAAGCCGCTTAGGAGCTGATTGAGCATGTCCTCCACGTTCACAGGGAAGGGTAGGTCTTTTTCTTTGTCTGCGAGACAGTAGGGCTGGTATTCTTCGATGAGCCACGGTGGGTCATCAGTTCCGACCGCGTAGGCTATGTCGATGATCGCGTTAATGTGAGGCTAACGGGGAACCACTCGTGTCAGCAGGGGCCAATTCAGAATCTGCCTTTCCGGCCGAGAGTCGCAGAACAAGGAAATAGAGGGAAAAAAAAGAAAAGCAAAGAAAAGAAAAGAGAGATGTGCTCACGTGAGGGTTGTTTATCACAATGCTCCATTCATGTTCTTGCATCTCTCTGAACCACTTCTTGTCGGACTGGCTGCCGTCTCCCAGATGAATCTCTTTTGCGACCAGCCGGCGGGGGATGGGTTGGCCACTGTGAAGCTCACCAGAGTAAGGATGACTGATCGCTTTGACAGGAAACACGTTCCGGAAAGCACCACGCGAGATTATCGGGCCGTCCTCTTGGTATACCGTGCCGGTCCGGCCTGTCCGTCTCAAGTAGGGGAACGTAGGCGTCGAGAGCAGGGTGGACTTGCCGCTGGCGGATGTAATGCCCGGGAAGTATGCGTCACCTAGGCAATTTGCGCGATAATAAAAGGCCTTGATGTTGGATTTGAACACCTCTTCTTCGTCCTTGTTGAGCGTAGGTAGCCACACCCAAAAGCTTAGCCCGGGAAGATGTATCTTGGCCGGTTTGACGAGAGTGTGGATCTCTTTGTAATGTAGCGTGAGATCAACTTGTCCCATTTGGATGCGAATTAAGGATTGGTACCGCAGGTTTGTGATTCTTGGCTTCGAGCCAGGCTTGGAGCGAGGGTCATTTGCAAAGTCGAATAGAAAGGCTGAGCTGCTGATATTACTCTCGATGTTGAGGGGATACAGCACGTCGCGCGGCTTGTCGTCAGTATGCGTTGACGTCTCTGACATAGCGCCATTATGCCAGCCGTTCGATCGCCTTGGTGGGTTGAGGAAGGACAGCCATAATATGGTACCATCGAGTGCGATGTCGGCACGAACCTCACCGCGCCATGGTTCCGGCTGCTCGTCGTGAATCCAGCCATCGTCTAGGTCGTGGGCGCCGGGCAATGGCCGTGTCCAGATACGCTCCTTATTAAGTTCAACGAATTTTCGTGCGAGTTTGCCCTCAATGCCACCTATAAACAGCGCGACATTGCCAAGGCTAGTGGGCGCACAGCCCGCGGTGTTTGCGTTGCTGGCTGTGAATGCAGATGATAGCATAGTCGTATTTGACCTCGCCGAGGAGGTATGCAGGAAAGAGTGCGTTGTGTTTAAGAGTAAGGTAGGATGTAAAAGAATTGCAAACTGGTTGTGAAGTACTTGCGAACTGTCAATTTAATACTAGTGGGGGACATGGTCTGCAGGAGGAATGAAAGGGTGGAATAGCCGCCCGCACCTAGTAAGCTAAATCCGTCGACTGCTACACAGGGAGGGGCTGGAGCGCCAACCAGGGCGGAACAGGCGTGGGGGCCATAGATGAGAGGGTGAGCGTATGTGGCCAATGACAATTGAAAGAGCAACCCATGACTGCCTAAACCGCACCTCCACGCGCGTCTGAAAATGCTCGGCGATCCTTTCGGCAAGGCCTGACTCGTTCTTTTTACTGCGAAGGCTATATCCCTTGATGTTTTGCTTTTGTTTATGCAGTTCGTGTAGACTTTCGCACGCCTGCAGAGCGGCGTAGTTTGTCAGCCGTTTTTTGGTTCCCTGCACGCCTCCGTGAGGTTGGTGTTTTCTCTTTCTCTGCACGTCTACGCAAGGTTGGTCCAGAGCGGACGGTCCTCTCGCCTATAGTCGTGCCTGAGGCAGGCTTCGGGGAGGTAGCCGGGCCCGGCTGTTCCTCCCTCAGTAAGAGAGACTGCTGCTGCTGCTTGGATGCTCTTGTAATTGGCCTGTTTTGTGTCCAGTTTCTGTTTTGAGGACGCTTTTTCTGCACTCCGGCAGCCTGAACTCTCTTGACGGGCGGAGAGCGGGTGTTGTTGGAAGGCGATTCGAGAACAAGCGGTGGTTTGGATGACGCTGAAGGATGTGTGGGTGGTGCAGGCTGCCAGTCTTCCATATTGCTCTGCCATGCCTCTGTTCTGAGGGCTCGCCAGAAATCGGAGTCATGCTCCCAAAATTCCACGTCCGTCCAAGGTATTCCAAATCGCGCATTCTCGACGTCCATCCAAGGTATTCCGAATCGCGCTTTCTCAACCTCTTGATCTGGCACACCTAGGCCCAATAGGATTGTATCCAGCTTGTCTGTCGTTTTATGTAATTGTGGCAGCCCGGCGCCTGAGATACGGTCGTCGAGCATGCTTATTTTGCACTTGATCTCTCGTCTCCAGTACTCCAGGTTTTGAATCATATTTCGCCGTTTCTGTTCCACATGCTCCTTGTTCTCACCTCCCCATCCCTGTTCACAGAGGATGATGCTTTCGGTCTTGGCTTTGCGGGCAAGCGCGCGCATAGTTGCTTCATCGTACTCGGGCGTCGGCGTCCGGTTTTCCAGTCGCTTTGCCAGTTCCTCTGCATGTCGCTCAAATGCCTCGCAGGCAAGGGGACGTGGGGGGCTCCCAATTGCAGACATTGCGAGTCTTTGTGGCGCAGAACAGAGACAGAGCTGCAGAATGAAAAGAAAGATGGTGAACAGGTCAGTGGCCGTGGTCATTCGGATCTGTCGAGTGGCAGGGCCAGTGGAAGGCCAATTGGCAGGAAGGTTGAAGTGTTTGACACGGACAGTTTCGTAGTCGTGGTAGTAGAAGGGAGAGATGGCAATTGAGATTGATCTGGAAAGTAAGAAAAACAGGCACCGCTAAGGCGAGTTAAATTGCCGCCCCGCAACACAACCGCGGATAGCATTTCCGTTCCCTTGAGCCCGCCAATCAGCCTTCAAGCCGAGCAGTACGTCCGCCTTGACATACCTTACACCACGCAGGGGAGAGCACATCGTGAGCTGAGCAAATTCCGAAACAGCCACAGCAGCTGCACTTTTGCCTGTTGGAGCAGGCCAGCGCTTGAAAGAACAATACGGCTCTTCAGACGCGAGTGATGAGCGGGAGGCTGTCGAACGGAAGAATGGGGTGGCACAGTAGGATTCTGTCAAGGGCGCACAAGAAATTGCCGAAAGTAACACATAGAAGTCATCTGATCATTGGACTAATTTAGTCCCCTTCTCCATACCCACCTAGAAGGCTACTTCGGCCAAATACTCCGAGCAATCGAAGCAATATACAGAGGTCCATTTTAAAACTTTTGTCCCGCGCTAATGGTTGGCATGTTGATTCGGGGAGTGCCCCAGCAGAATATGCCTACTAATTAATTAGTTGACAATTGGTTCATTTTCTGCATCCCAGGGTAGAAACACGGTTATAACCTCGAAAACTCTAACAAATATTAGGTTGAACTGTGTCAACCGCCAAGCCTTCGCGCGAGACAAAACTTTCGGCATGGACCTTTGTACACCATCGCGGAAACGGATTGTAACACGAGAAAGAAAGCGTCCACAGCACGACGTGTTCTAGATCGAACGGCTGGGCGAAGACTCATGGATGAGCAAATGGACGCATCCATCCACTTTACAAATCAAAGGCAGCGCCGGTTCCAATGGTAAGTATCAGTCCCCTATCAGGCTCATGTTCTTGGCCAGGAAAATTGGCATGCAATCTCCGGAATTCTGCGCTCTGTCATAGGCCTTAGCGACTCGTCGAGGGTCGTTATCATGCGGAAGTCGGAAAGTATACGAGAGGGGTGCGGCCGCAGGACGGGGAAAAGCAAGACCTAGCTGACGATAGTATATTCGCGCAATCAATTGTGGCCAGACATGATTCCACAGCCTGCAGAGTTATGAACTGTGCCTGTAGTACTCCGTCATTTATTCATCCACTCCGTTTCCGCGTCATCCGCAACGGCCTCCTCAAAACTATGATCCTCAAACCATTCTTCGGCTTTTCGCTTTTCCGCGTATTTCGAGTAGAATTTCTCTAAAGTGTTACTCAGAACTAGGGAAGGTCTGTAAGTGAATATCCCGAATGACTTCGAAGGAAGTATTACCATCGGCAGAGGTAGTTCGAGGCTGCAAAGCGAAATTGGCGGAGCAAATCCTCACTAATAAAAGTGTGTTGGGGATTAGAGTCCCTTAAAATAGTGTTAATGTTGATACCAGCGGGGGAGTGTGTAAATACCTTTTGGTATAGTAAATACGAAAGTACGTTCGACAGTTATGCCATCTTCCAGATCGTCGGCATAACTGTCTACGGCAGTTCATATAATCTCCTGCATCTTAAATGTATTCGGCAGAAGCGTCGCTGTATCCGAAACTGTTAGGCAATCAGTGAGTGACGTGAGCGACATGGACCGAAGCCCGGCGTGACGAACAGGGCAAATCCAACTAACCAGCAATCTTCTCAACGCTATTCTTTAGGGCTCTGCTACTCTCGCAAGTCCTCTGGTTGTTTAGAGCAAGATCTTCGAACCTGAATTGTTTGAAGCATTCACCAGGATTAAGGCGAAGCAAAGTAGCTGGGAAGCTAGAACAGGGCTTCCAACGATCAAAATCTTATCGATCAGATCGCGATCAGTGATCGGATCGATCGGATCAAAGTTTGACCGATTAAAGTGATCAAACTGATCAACCTCGCTATTATCTAATACCCACATAACCATTTTTTTTCGTACAAAATAGCAGAAAATTCTGAATTATCTTATTTAAAGCCTTCTGTTTCGTCTGAAAAAAGTTTAAAATCTAAAGCTCGCTTTTTAATATATAAATACACTTATAATCCGTATAATAATAAACCGGAAAAACAAGATAATAAAAAAATCCTTTATTATAATTTATACATATTTAATATAATTGTTGAAACAAGTTACGAGCACTGTGGGATCGTCGGAGGACGCAGAAGGGGAAGTAGAGTCACCTGGAATTGCATGCGATATACTGCTGTAAAAGGAACTGCCAACTGTGTTGCTTGCTGATGTGCTAGCTAGTGAGTTAATAGATACAGTCAAGTTATTCATTAGGAGAAAAGGATGAGTTTATTTCCGCAGTGCTTCACACACTAATCCTGTTATAAATAACCACCTAACTTATATTATCCTACTAAACTGTATATTCTTAATATTTTTTCTTAAATCAGGAGGTTAATATTCCGTTAATTTAAGTTATTAAACAAACTTCTGAAACCTGTTGCTAACTAAAGGTTTAGTTAGTCTGTTAGTGATTATTTTAGAACTAAAGATAAAATTAATAATAATTTTTCTTATCTTTTATAATATTTAAATAAAGTGGTAAGCTATATTAATATACTTAGATTTTTCATAAATATATGTATTTTTAATCAGAGTAAATACAGTTTAATTATTTTTTTATAACCTTACTGTTATTTTAACAGGAGAACTAAGAGTAAATCTTTAACTTTCTCTTACAGTGGGTTAAAAAAGAGTTAATTTAATTAGATATCCTTTATTTATATCTTTAAGAACTTATGTAATTCACTAAGATTATTTAATATATCTGTATATGGTTATATACTCTGTTTTTATTATTAATATAGCTATTAACTTCTGTTTCTTATTTATTTAAGAAATTAGTTCTTTAATAAAAAGAAACATATTTCTTAATATAAATATCTTATTTATTTTATTTATTACGTAATCTAAATCAGAGTATTTAAATAATATATCAGGGTGATCTTTATAATATGTAATTCCAAGATTTTTACTTAATTTAATATACTGAGTTAATTTTTTAAAAGCTGTTATGTGAAAATCTGTTAGATCTGTTAAATACTGATTTAATTTTTTAAGTGTGAAAGTTATATTAGGTCTGGTTTAGATTTTAAAATACATTTATTTTTTAATTTTTTTAGTATATTTTTATTTATCCGTATAATTATCACTTAAACTTATTAACCGGAGATTTTTATATAAATTTATAAATAATTTAACTAGGTTAATATTTTTTTTATTTATATATAACTTTAATAAAATATCCTAAATATAATATATTTAGTTAAGTTAAAAAGTTTCTTTAATTCAGTCTTATATTATTTATATATTTAGGATTTTTTGTGTTTTTTTTAAGTTTTTAATCTTAAATAT
>JAGFVP010000280.1:0-39441 GCA_021031095.1 Bathelium albidoporum | reverse complement strand
GGGTCGACGGAGGTATAGGCTTCTTCGCGGGAGATGCCGGTTATGGGGGGGAGGGTGGAGGCGAGAGGTTTGGATTCGGTGTCTGTGGGGGGTGTGGGTATGCCATGTTCGTCCGCTGGAGTGAGATTGGGGTCGCTGGTAGAGAGGTCGACTTCGGTGCCCTTGAAGAGAGTGCTGGTTTCAGTTTGCTCCTCGTCTTGGCTGCCAAGCGTGAAGAGGTCGTGCAGATCGCGGAGCTGGAATGTCTGTCGCTGCTTTGGGTCTTTGAGAATTTTGCTGGTCAGAAATTGCTTAAAAATCTGGCGATGATAGATCTTCTCTTCGATGGTGCCGGCGGTCATGAGCCGATAGATTTCGACTTCTCGTTTTTGGCCTAAACGCCAAGCACGTTCGCGAGCTTGCACATCAGTCGATGGATTCCAGTCCGGATCGAAGATGATGACACGATCCGCGCCAGTAAGGTTGACTCCCAGCCCGCCAACCTTGGTAGTGAGGAGGAAAACGTGGAGATCTGGATTCCGATTGAATTCGTCAACGAGATCTTGTCTATCCTTGATTGAAGTGTTGCCATCCATGCGTCGGTAATTGAAGCCTTCGATGCCTCGGATGAATTTCTCTAAGATATCCAGCATGATTCGATGTTGTGCGAAGAGTAGTGTCTTGTGGCCTCCTTTCTTCCAGATCTCCAGAAGCGCCTTGACGACTTGCATTTTTCCGGACTTTGCCCCATTGCCATAGTTGTACCCGGGTCTGTGTGCGAGCATTTTGTGATCCTGAAGGTCTGGATGATTGCAAATCTTGCGGAGGATGTCAACGCCATACAGTGCCTGGCGCTTGCCTACTATAATCGCACTCATTTCGTCAGACTTGAGAAAGCGCTCATATGCATCGCGCTGAAGTTTGGTAAGCTTGCAGAACAGTACTCTTTCGCTCTTTTTGGGAAGATCGGCAGCAACATCGATCTTGAATCGCTGCAGTAGATAAGGACTGATGGTATCCTTGAGAGTTTCGGCACATCTCATCGCCGTCTCTACTTGAAGATTTGAAGCATTGGCATATCCACCTTGTTTAATGGGTATTTCGAATTGATTCCTAAAATTAACCAATGTGCCCAGTCGCATTGGAAAGACAAAGTCGAACAGAGACCACAGCTCCGTAAGGTTGTTCTGCATTGGCGTACCAGAAAGAATAACCCTGTTTGCGGTGCGAAGCTCTTTACAGTAGACTGTTATTGCCGTGTTGGGATTGCGGATTTTGTGACCTTCATCGAGCACGGCGTACTCCCAATCAATTGGGATAAGTAGTCGAGCATAGGTTTGGAGGCCCGAGTAAGTTGTCACAAGGACATGACCATCTTGGACAACTCGATCCACAACCTTCTTTGCGACCCGCTCGCCCTTTGAAAGCTTTTGGGAAGCTTCCGTATAGGCACGATGCTCAAGCTCGTCTTCAATCCGACTTTCTCGGCCGATATCAATCATGCCACTGCCTGAAGAGTGCAGGATTGATACTCGCAGAGGTGGCCACCATCGGTGGAACTCGTTGACCCACTGTTTCATGACTGTTGCTGGGCAAACAATAATGATGGGCTTTTTTAACTTCTTGGAATAGTGCAAGCCAGCAAGGAAGGATATGACTTGGATTGTCTTGCCCAGACCCATCTCATCGCCAATAATACCGCCCACTTCTTGAGAGAAGAGTTCCCACAGCCATTGGACACCAGTTTTTTGGTAGTCGAAGAGTGAGGGATAGATATCACCAGGTATACGAAAACCGCCTTCCAGTTCTGTGTCAGTCCTGGTGGGGTGTGGTAAATACCATTCCTCAGCTTCCAGTGATGGTGGTCCATCATCTACGTCAGAGTTTTCAGCATTTGACTCGCTAGTACCTGCTTCGTGTTCCACAACCACGGTATCTAATTTGGCTCTGATTCGTTCCCTAGCAGCGCTTCTTCTTCTCACCCAACTCTGGAGCCGCTGCTGATACAGTCTTTCATTCCCATCATCGACGCCGGCTAGATCTTCCCGTTCGTCGTCATGCATAGCTTGCTTCCGCTTTGCCTTGCCCTTTGGAGGTGGAGTAGTATCAGGCATAAAATCTTCCTCCTCGTCTTCTGTGCTGAGTTCTTCATCTTCCGAAACTACTTGCTCGGCGGATTCGGGCACAAAGGCATCGTCCGATTGGTCTTCTGAAGAGATTGCACCGTCTGCAGTTTCTACACCTCGAGAGCGCGTCTCGGAGATTCTTCGCCGTTTCGCCGGCCTTTCTTTGAACACTTCATCTTCTTCCGCAAAGCCAGGCTTCATAAGGTTGCGATGCGATCTAGGCTCCTCCAACGCACCCTCGCCTTGCGTGTGTCCCCGTTCTCCGCCTTCCGTATCCTCTTCCTCTTCCTCGGCGTCTAGCATGACCTCCGCCAGATCTGACGATGCTTTGACCAAGTTTCGTCCCATCTTGGAGAACGGGGTGATCTTTCCTGTCCGAATAAGGAACTCTCGTTGACTCTCGCCGGGCATGCGCTTGTTCCCAGCGTCTTGCTGACTATCGGGCTCACCATCTTGAGCATCGTCCTTGTGCCTGGTCTCAATGCGCCGCTGGATTTGCTCGACGTCTGTGTTCAGTTCAGAAACGCGATCTTGCGCGTTAGCTACCTCAGCGCGGAGTTTCGTCTTGATGCTAGAACCGCCAGGTTGTAGGAGACGTTGCTCGAGTCTTCGAATATTAGCAAGGTGGCGTCTGGGCAGCACAATAATCAGTATAAGCGATCTGCAGATCAAGAACCAGATGATGCCATACTCCCTTTCCTGCAATGTCTTTTCCAGGCGTTTGTTGTCGCGCTCGTCCGCCTGCTCCACCAACATTTGGTCTGCCTGCCTGCCAATATCCCTCTCAAGATCGTCTTGGTCCCTCACATTGGCAGTGAGCTTAGCCAGACGGGTGTCGTCATCCTCGTCTGCCTCATCTTCGTCTGCATCATCATGTTCACTTTTGTTTTGAAGAGCGTTGTCTTGGGAGCCATTCGTCTCTGGATCATCCGGCAGCGTCTCTTTGTTGCGTGCTTCTTGATCCAAAAGCTCCGATTCACGATCAGTTCTTTCTACGCTCATGTCGCCCAGGCCGTCCTGATCCTGCAAGTCCGCCATGGTTGGGTGAACCTCTCAGTTGAAGCGAAAGAGGTTGGATGCTCTCCGAAGCTAATTGATTCCTTTGGCAAGAAGCATACCTATCAGAAAGCGAGAGAAGATGAGACAAGAGTCATCGAAGGAAGGAACGGGATTTGAGAACCAAAAGAGCAGAGAACGTATGACTCGAACTACATTTGATGCGCGTTCGAGGCAGCAGTCGCTGCCCGTTGTTCGTCCCATAAGACGCTAAGACGCATGACGTGCATGTAATGACCTCACTCAAGCAGGGGCCGGCTAATCTCCGGTAGCTGTGTTCTAGATAATTTGGCAGCTATATTGGCATTCAAGGTATGGCTAAGTATTCCATATTCTTAAGCTTAACCGGGCAGATGACAATTAATCCTATGCTATATACAACGCAATTTCCATGAACAGAACATAGATTCTGATGCATGGTCCCGTAACGCCAATCCATGCATCGCTAAAATGCCATAATGCAAACCAGATCATTACCTGTCCATGGGCCGCTGCATCAAGCCTTGATGTCAAAACTCGTCCCGCATCCACAGCTGCTTGTCGCAAGAGGGTTGTCCACAATCTTGAACTGGCTGCCTATCAGCTCCATGGTGTAGTCCACCTTGCTTCCCTTGAGCAGCTCCAAGCTCGGTTCGTCCAGGACGACCTTCGCCCCTCCTGCTCCTTCGAATACCGTATCATCTTTATGCGATACCGAACTCGTATCAGTCAGTGACATGAGGTATTGAAAGCCATGACAGCCACCGGACTCGACGGATATGCGAAGGCAGAGATTCGGATTCGAGTCATTAGTCATAATCTGTTTCAAGCGCTAGGTAGAAATTTTAGTAGAGTCCCTGTGCTATAAAGCTTAGGGCCTTACATTGGCCGCTCTTGGTGTTATCTGCACCTCCATAGGATTTCCATTTTCATCGTTCCGTGGATTAGTAATGGCCTCGCTTTGATGCGCTGAGCTTGATAACAATCTTATATTTCGGCCCTGCCTTGACAGTTCTGTCTGAACACTGGTTTTGCTCAAGCTAATTCTTGCAAAGGCGGCGTTCGGAGGTGTGCGATATACTGGTAGAGCCACAGTTGTACCAGTGGCGGAGGGTCTGTTCTGTCGAGCAGCAAAGTTTCCATGGTTAAACTGCCTCTTTCCAGGACGTTGAGTATTGCGCTTCAGCGACTGTCGTAGAGCAGCTCTGCAGGAATCACAAATTGCCAGCGACGGCCTCATGGCATGAAATTCGTGGTTTTCGTTAACTAGGATGGTGGGGCGAATTCAGTGATACCTCAGATAAAGCTTCAGCTTAGTCACGATCCCGGCGTTTCCGTTGCCGAATGAAAAACACAACCTGTGGAGCTCTCGTGTTCATTTCTGGATTTATCTACCTTTTGACCAACTTGTGGACAGTATTTCTTCAGGAACTATCTACTCGACTTGCATTTTGAAGGCAAAATGAGTCGGCCTTTTGAAAGTTCCCACTGCGGAACCAGAACATAGGCCAATATGACTTGGCATTGACATCTATTTTCTGTACCCGCTACACCACCCTGCTCTCACATGTCACAAGTCCTTATTATTCCGTGCTGAATAAGAGTTCTACTGAAATTCTGTTCCTCATGAGCAAGCGCGATTTCCTCTGCGATCCAGTCGTCCGGCTTCTGTGTCTCCCACCGCGCGGCGACGACACAAGGCTTTCGCCTCCTCCATGCAACCCGTTAGCTCCTCCACGCCATGTCGGTACAAGCAGGACAAGGTAGGCTGAAGCCATGCGCTAGGCTCATTCACTTGGTGATTGTATCAATCCGGTCGACACGCTTTTTGTGCTCTTCAAACCAACAGATCATATGCTGAAGGGCGGTTGACGTTGTGTCTGGATGATTGAGGAATCTCTCCAAGGTAGCGGCTGCCTCAGGACTGGCGGGATAGTGGTTGATCATTTCAATATACAACCTTCGCGCGTGGTCTAGGAAGTGTGCTCTCATTGCTGATTGGCGTCGCAGGTCCGTTTGTGGTGCAGCACCGGTTGGTGAAGTCTCTCTCCGTTTTACATGCCCGTCGGCACCGCTGCTGGGCTTGAAATATCCTGTTGTCTGCACCGAATTCTTGAGGATACCATTGGGATATGTCTGGTTGTCTGGTTTCCAAGAGCTTCTGTAGCCCTCTTTCACCTCATATCTCGGCTCTCCGCTCTCTTCACCGAGCAAATCTGAAGCTGAACCCTGATCGCTAGTGCACTCTGTTGATGATACAGATGATTTGTTGGGTGACGCTATTTCAGATCTATTGACACTTCTGTTGGTTTCGAGTTGATCCGAAAATGCGACTCCTCGTTGCGCAGAACGTTCCTTCCTTTTACTGGATGCTGCCTTTGATGATGGTCTGGATCTGCATGGCAACAGAGATTGTGAGGCAGATTGGGCTGAATCCGTTTGACCCATTATAAAGTCGGCGGATGCTGTTGACTTTGAAATTGCCGATGTGGCAGCTGCAACCGGTCCTGGGATCTTCGATGATGCGACAGCCTTATTTGCCACCGTTATTTCTGTGGCTTCGGTGTCTGCTGACTTTTGCTGGGTTTGTTCTGCACGTTCATCAACTTGCTGCAGGTCCTGCCAGTCCTTTTCGTCAAATTTTTCAACGGACTCCCATCCTTCGTTAAGGAGTTCCTTTGATTGACTCTTGCCCATGTTTGCTTCGATTGGGTTATCGGGACAGTGTAGCACGTCAAGGTTCTCGAATTTTTCTGGTTTTTATTTCGCCGGCAACGAATGGGAAAAGGGCGTTCAATTTGACCAGGCAAAGACGAGGTGCAAACCACATTGCAGCCTTAGCTCGCTGCTCTTGTCTGCTATTTATCCCTACGTTGTGCGTAGTATGCCGTGAAAGTTTTGTTCCGTGCCGTTTCCAAGGTTTCCTGAATTGAGTACCTCCCATCGCTGAATTGCTTGCGACTGCATTTGTAGTATCAACCATTGAAAGGCATCCGATTAGTCTCGATGTGGAAAGCTCCACGCACAACATGCTATCAACAAATGGCGGATATTTATACGCTTTGTGAGCTTCTTGGAACAAAGAGGCATTTTCGCTCTGCTAGTTGTTGAGAGAGAAGCGAATCATCACCATGTCTGAATGCGACGGGAAGGAATCAGAGACAAGTCATCAATGACCTCTCCGCCTCGTCTGATCGTACGTTGGGGAGACCCCCCTCGCCTATTTCCAAAGATTTCTTCTTTCGAGTGATGCAGTGACTCGCTCGCCATGGCCTTTCGTGGAAATTGAATCCTGCTTGAATTGCTTAGGTGTATTGGATAAGCAGCGTTCCAAGATTAGGTTATCTTTCATTCTGAGCAACCTCATAATAACTCGAAAACTTCGCATTGCTTGCTGCTTTTGATAGCTTTCCAAAAAGAAAAGAAAAGAAAAGAAAAGAAAAGAAAAGAAAAGAAAAGAAAAGAAAAGAAAAGAAAAGAAAAGAAAAGAAGAGGCATAAGAAGCTGGGTCTATGTAAGTAAGGGCTGGTGTTTCAGCTTTTTGTCTCTTTTTTAGGCTTTAGGATATGCAAACAAGCCCACAGGAAAAACCATAATCACCGCGGAGATTTGTGCAGGCCCTAAGCGGTGTCCGAAGAATTCTGTATATCATGCTACCTTCGCTTCGATTCACTACAACTGGAATTACTTTAAGTCTAGCAGGATTTTGGAGACCTCATCCGTACCACGCTTTCTAATTTGCGATCACTGAATGCAGCACAGGAGCAGCTGGGCGTCACACTCGAGGACTGAAAAGGGCGACTCGCGGCAGATTCATTGGAAATACACTCACGGCCGAGAAGAGACTCTTCAATGCTAGTGCATGCGAAGCGCAAAGTGACCGACAATGGATTGAGCAAGAGTACGCATCGCGGAGACGGAGGACAAGTCAGGGCACAACCACCGTGTGCATGGAGACACCGGCTGGTTACATCCAGTAATTGCTGAGAACGCCGCGTTAGATTGTCATCTGCGATCCGTACTGAGTGCTGCTTGATGCCCAACTCAGGTTGCAACTCAACACGATAGGTTGATGCAGGGGGTCTCGTGTGTCAATGAGACGCCTTGGCCTTCTCTCGACTTTAAAGTCACGGAGTCGTGTCGCATAGCTGTCCAAAGAGACTGATAGATTTGGCTACAAATCGCAGTCTCTTATGATAGGTCTGTGCCTCCAGGGGCCTTAGATGTAGGAATGGAGAACTGCAGCACCTCCGACAAAAGCCATGTTCACAGCAGCGAATGCTCCTGAAGAAATCGATGGTTTGAAGGGTAGCCAGAGGGGCGTGACAGATCGTATCTGCCTATCCTACGTGTTCTTGTCTAAAATTTCGAGGCCAAGTCTTGCTCCCTGGAAGCAAAATCCAGTGTACTGTCCTTTCGCCCGACAGACTAAACACAACGTCGATCGTTGTACTGAAATACCTCAGCTCTCCATAATACAGTGGCTATGTCAATAATATGTCTGATAGACTCGTTCCCTGTGGGCTTTACGGCCGGACGAACGGATCGGACCCAGTAATTCTTGACAGTCTGCTGGACAAAGCAGCATTGCGAACTTCTGTTTTTTCCATGACCCAAGTGAATCGGTACATGGTAACATCAACGTCCTCAACTATACCCAGGTTCTCGACCTTTGACAAACCCCGGATCAGCAACTACCCTATGTTCGGGCCCGTACTCGCTCTATCTGGATCTTTTGTGCCAATGTTAACATACCTGGCGATACCACTTGTCGTACAATGTAGATTTGGAAAGTGATTTCGGAGTTCATTACCGGCCGAGAATTAGCCTGTCTAGTCGGCCCATGTGCTGCTCAAGGTCCGTCCTTGTCGGACGATTATTTTCGTTTCCCATCCGCCGCGAGATTGGCGGTTACCCGGGCTGAGGGAGTGGATACAATAAGCCAATCGCTAGCTCCGTGTTGACACGTTGATCGAAACCAGGTGATGAGACATGCAGGCACCCTGTCTTCATGATAGGCTTCTGTCTTCTGCTAATTGGAGACTTGCGACGCACATCCAGGAAGGAGGTTTCAGCCTACCGATTATCCCCGGACGAGACGAAGTGCGTGAACACGGACGCTTATCTCATGATGGTCTGCATATGCTCAGAGATTTGTCTTGGGTTCTCTCCCATTCGTAGAAGACGGCACAGGCCTGGTCCGTGTCTTGTTGGGTTCCTCGCAAGAATACGCCCTAGCAAAGCATGAGACTAAGGGAAAACAGATCTATCCTAATTACTACGATCCAGCAGCAATCACATTCTGCAGTTCATGCAGCCCTATGTGCCGACAAGTTCCCTACCACATTGGGGTTTGTACCTGGAGCTTACTGCACTACAATATGTGCGTAGATCGGCCAGAAATAATTTAAAGGTAGATCCTGGGTCTGCTTGCGGCAGGCCATGTCAAAACTCGCTTTCATATGCTTTCAAGTCGGCTGTATCTCCCTTTCGCCTTGAAAATTATGCTACCAAAACCGCAAGATATCCAATACATGAGACAGCACGCAGACGATGACCTAAGACCAAACATTTATGCATGCGCGGCGTGCTGCTTACTGATACCATCTACTTCTGTATTTCTCAGGTTGATTGCCAGGAAGCGACTCAAAGTAGCGTTAAAGAACGATGATTATCTGGCTATTCTGGCTTTGGTCAGCCTTATCCAGCAGCATAGCTCCCACAGAACACATGACTAAATCGCAAAAGCTGGCACAGGTCAGCCTAAGCACCGACTCCATTCTGAGCACGAATTATGGCCTCGGGAGACACGTTGCGTTCGCGGCTAATCTCTCAGGTTATGTGAAGGTAAGCTCACAAGCACAAGGAGCTCCAAGATATGGAATGACAATATAGTTACCAGACAAGTATCTTGGGAGTGATCTTCTACATACTGGCAGTCGCGCTGGCCAAGATGTCTGTCATTTCTCTATACCGCAGTATCTTTCCATCCCGCACTGTAGCCAATATGTCACTATTGGTGGCTCTGCTGGTGATTTTGAACTCACTCATTACAATTGTACTGCCATTTGTCGAATGCGAGCCACTTCACCTTCTATGGAAACCAGATTCTGAAGGCCATTGCATAGATACGATTCCTGCACTTCTTGTGACTGGGTAAACTCACGTTTACGGGGGTTTCTTTGAGGCCATTGCTGAATATCGCGTAGTATTTTGAACGTGCTCACAACCCTGATGCTCCTGATGATTCCGATCAATTATGTGTGGAGGTTGCAAATGAAAATGTCGCGAAAGTTGCAGGTCATTGGGCTCTTCGTTTCTGGAGGAATAGAGTGCATTTTTGGAATCGTCCGCATTGTGGCTCTCAGCAAATACTCGCTGACTGATGAGACTTGTGAGTTCAACGATCTTTTTCCCACACCCAGCCAATGGACTGACGCTTAATATAGGGTCTGTAACGTCTTACGTACTCTGGGCTCTCGTGGAAGGTGCTATGGCTGTCGTCTGCGCCAATCTCCCAACACTTCGACCGCTCTGTGCGAAGGTACAAACTCAGAACTCACCAGACAGCAGCACAATTATCATACGTCCACGATTACCAGAAGTACAAGTGCTGGAAGATATCAGACTCTCTTTTGCCACAAGTTCTTTCCGGGGTTGGATGCTTGAAAGGGACGATGGAAATGAACCCATGGCCGAAAGATCATATGCGAGGTTGCGTGATCCTGAAGTTTAGTGTACATCTTTGTCCAACTATGAAAAGTGAAAACAGGTTGGAGAGGACTTGCAACATCTCATTCCAATTGACCTACTAGGCTCCTGCAAGCCAGACCAGCACTGCTATGCATATGCTGCGCTCTAAGCAAATCGATACATACTTGACAGCCGCATTAATTTGAGTTGCTTGACATCGAAAGAGAAGAATCGAGTGTCTGGAGACCGTGGTGAGATGGAAAAGTAGGTATACCGAATGTTTGGGATAATCCACCATACACTAGATCAGGGGCCCAGTCTGGCTCTGGATCTCTGATCGGCTCGATAAATCTGGTAGTATCCCACGCACCACACGACATCAACGCGATTGATTAGTGAAATGATCAAGCTCGATCACCGCTGTGGCCGTTCCGACCATGGTGATGTAGGCCTTAGATCGGAATCCCGTCGTAGCCATGTTTTTGCACGTTTTGGTGAAATGGATAGTTTCCCTGGTCGGTTCGGGCCACGGAGTGGAGTAATGACCAAGGTTTGAGCAACCTTCAAAGTATTGTGATGGGAGTTGGCTTCGATATATCTCCGAGGCTCAGCTACAAGAGCCGAGAGGAAATTAGCCCGGACCCAAAAATCCTGACCTCTACGCATGATTGGTAAAAATGTCTTAGATCCTTAACTAAGCCGTTTCTTAGCAGCCTTTCAGACCATCTCTCATTTGTGGTGGGAAGTCGAGGCTTGTAGTGTTTCAGAGAATCTACTGCCCCAAAACAGTATAGCTTAACCCCCTGTTGCGCGCCTGTCTTGCTGCACGACGTCTGTAAAGATGCTTACATAGAAGCTTGGATGATGAGTCAACTACGTGCAGAGTAGGCTAAAGCTGAGTATGAGGTCGTGCTGCGTGGCTAGTTTTTGTCGGACCATCGTCCTCAGTTTAGAGGATGAAGCGGCAAAATGAAAATACCCAGTGAATGTCATACGATCATTCTAGAGATATATAGTCACCTTCACCCGTCTAGCCAATTATCATGCAATCCGTTGTGTATCGCTACCACCTCGTCATTACGTGGATACAGTAAGCACCCGTCCTGAGTCATGATCGCTTGCTCCAAAGAGTCGGCGTTAAGCCAGTCGCGAGGGAGGTATAGGTAACGTTTTATGTTCTCTCCTCTCGTGTCATCAAGTGGCCACGAGCAAAGAGTAGCGTTGCGGTCGAGGAAGACAAGGAGCTCATCTGTGGACGAGTTTGACTTTGACCAACTGTGCCCATGTGGTTGGCGGTAAATCTGCGATGACGTATTCTTGATAATGGCTAGGACGTGATCTATCTGTGCGGAGACGGATGTTGGCAATTGTTTAGTCGCTATTGTGTCTTCCTCTGAGCTTTCGAGCATTGTCAGAGTCGCAGTCCGTAGGGTGATAAAGCACTTCTCCTTCCGACCTCGATGAGATATTTTTGAGATCTGGATAAGTACGTGCTCTTTGCTTGGGCTGACGATCGTTTTGGCAATTCCTTCGTCCGTATCTCCAGGACTCATGGGCCAGGTCTGAGATGGTCTTCGATTCGCCTCATCCTGGGTGTCATGCCAGACAAACGAATCGTATTCCAGAGCTAGTCGCTTTACGAGGGAGAATGAAGGGCATTTAAAGACATTGACATGATGCAGCGTAAGTGCGATGACTTTTTGAGGATCTATAGGATGGTTCATCCAATGCAAAGGATAATCGGTAACGGGAGGCGCAGGAAGCGCGGATCCATCCGAAAGGGCCCAGATACTCGTTTTCCGCTGTGATTGAATGAGTAGGTACTCGGAAGTGGCATTGATTAACAACTGAGATATTGCCGGTGACTTTTTCTCAAAAATATTCTTGTAAGATGCCGGGGTTTCTCTGATTCTTACAGTGACTTTGGCACTCAAATCAGCGCTTGCGATCATTCTGGCATCATCGCTCCAAACGAGTTGCTTGATCGACATGAACGCATTGGGTAATTGTAGTGGTCGGGTATTTTGACTTGCATAGATGTTCAACATCCCCTCTTCTGTCCCCGTGCAGTACGCTTCAGAATTTTGGCTCTGTGCAAGCACAGTAATTGCATCTGAGCCTTCTGCTGCGCCCTCCGATGCCAAAGACACTTGAATGGACTCATTTTGTGAGCTTGAAGCGTCACTGGCCTTCTCATCTGACTCGGCAAGTCGCAGTAACGAAGCAGGTTGCCATACGTTGCAATACGTTTCTCGCAGATCATAGATGCGTCGGTTATCAGGACTAAGAGCAAGCCCAAAAATTGACGAACTGCACTTTAGCTGGTAGATTGGAGTAAAAGAATGAAAGTCCCAGATCTTGATGGTATCGTCAGTACTTCCAGAAGCAACAAGCTTGCCATCTTGACTACATGATACTTCTGATGCTACAGTCTTGGCTTCTCGGTATTCGTGATCGTAAGTCGTAGGGTGCCACTTGAATATATCGCCGTCATGCCAGATTCCGACGATATGCCCGGTGGTACGATTCCAGATCAAACTTTGAGCCCAAGACCCAAAATGACCTCGCCGACCCATGACTCTGCCTTCTACATGCTCACAGGTCCCAATCAGTCGACATGGTTGAAAGCTCCAAACCTTGAAAGGGAGGCCTCGATACGAAATCGCGACCAAGCTTCCCTCGGAATTAAAGGCTACTGCGAATGGCGTGCCTCCGGCGGTATCATCAATAACTCGAGCTTTCAACTCCCTCCATTTGCCGGTAGATGATAGAGTATGCAGCTGCAATCTACAATCATCCGAGCAAGTCACTATTTCAGTATCATTGTTGACTGCATTTATGGCGATCGCTTTGCCGTCTTTTTGGCTTCGGAAGCGGGATTTCTCTCGTGCAGTAGCAACGTCCCAGACTTTAGTTGTAGTAAATCCACAAGTAATGAGAATGTCTTCAGATGAACTAAAGCACATACATAAAACGTGTTCACCATGAACGAACGTTCGAGCCTCATCGTAAGTTGACACATGCCATAGTATAATGGTACCGTCTGATGTTAAAGTTGCCAGATAACGCTCTAGACAATAGACCTTGAGTGCTTGAGTGTCACGACCAACAGAAAGTTTCGTCAGGGAGTCGTCCCAATCAGGCCTCGATATGCCACTAAGGCAGAGAGAGATCGATGGTGAACGTGATCCAAATTGTTGATTAGTGATTGACTGATGAGGACAGAATGCTGGAACCATCTTGAAGATTGAATTAGGATATCTCACGAGATTTTGACCGAACTTGCTGACAAGCCTAACGAGATCTATCGACCAAGACTCTAGCAGCTCCTTTTCTCTCCAGCTTTTGCTAAGAGGACTTTGCTCGACATCGATCTTTTCACGTCGTCGGAGAAATCTCGTCAGTACCTTTGCGGAACTCACAAGCACTCGTAGTTCACTCATTGTTGCTAGCGCTTGAATCCACGTAAGAACTTGAGAACTGCCGAAAAATGCTGAAAGGTCTTCAAGAGATGTTGAATTCTGATGAGCAGAGCTAATATCAAGGTGTTTTGACCAGTTAAGACTGGCATACTTGAAAATACTTTCGTCCTCCGTGTCGCCGAACCTTAATCGAGGCTCCCTCTGAAGAACGAGCGATATGCATCTATTGTACAGTTCTGCGTTAGCCTGCATAGGAGTGATCGAAAGTGCAAGATCCGGAGTGTTCAAGAGGAACTCGCGCGCGGTGTCGTGGATAATGGAAAGTTGTGATTTTGTGTCGACGACAACAAAGTCACCGCAAAGTTTTGTTAAAGTATGCCTGAGGTCTGGAATGGAGAACTGGGGACGCAATAACTGAGCTAATTCTTGAACGCTGAGTCGACGTTGGGAACACAGTAGCCACGACAGCACTGTTCTAGCAAGGCTAATGTCACCTTTTCGGAAGCCTTTGAGCAGCGAAGTGGCCATGCGCTGATAGACATCCTCAAGTTCAGAAGGAAGCTCTCGTAAAGCTTCCTCGATTGCATCCTCGGTATAGCATTCAAGTACCTCATTCACCATCAGGTAGATCCAGAGGAAGTTTCCTTGAGCGTGGCCCAATAGACTTGAGATGATGCGCCGCTTAAAACTGGGATCCCAATCCATCGTATTGAGCTCTCTTTCAACGTACAATCGGATGTCCTGCTCAGGTTCCAGAGTCGTGATAGTGTTCAGCCTAATGACCTCTGCGAGTCGGTCAAATGATCTGGGTGTAGTATGAAGGCGACTCGTGATAAAAATTCGCAGCGCGAAAGGGATGTCGTTTGCAGAGACAAAATTATTCAGGAATGTCTCCGCGGCATCTGACTCATCAAGAGCGTCAACAATGCAGTAAACAGGTGTTTGGAAGCTGCATCTGAATAAAGTCGACACGAACAGCTTCTGCCACAAGACTCGTACGTCATCTTTCTCTACCCTCGTACGGTCCTTCATCAGCTGAATGAGGCGTCTTCTGTATTCTGGTAGTTGTTGAGCAAGTTGAAAAGCGATCGACCTATAGAACGCACAGAGCGATCTCTTCGATTGGTCACCATGGCGGAAGAAATGGTAGGCGTGCGGTAGATCTTCTTTCATCAAGTGGTTGGTGAGGAACGATGATATTACAGACTTTCCCGCACCGGGCGGGCCACTCAGCCGGAGTATGAATGGGCATTGTTCATCGTTGTTTAACCACGACTTGTAACTTGAATTTGTGAGTATCCATCCGCACGAACCGTGCATCCACCTTTCTCTGAAAAAATTTAGATCATCGACAGGGGCTTCGGAAATATCTAGCAAACTTGCTATAGCTTGCGCATCATTTACCTTGGACGAGTCACGGTGGCTGGTGACCTTGACTCCGAGGCGATGAACTAGATCTCGGAGTATATCTCTAACGCTTTGGTAATTGGCATCTTGCCGACTGGCATATTTGCAGGCCGTGTGGTGATCTGCGTTGAGCGGGCATGAAATCTCATTGGGATATCCCAAGGTTGCCGAGTCCTTATGCACGATGATCATCTTTTTGGGACCAATGCTTGTGCGTAGGGTTTCATAGAACGTGACGAGCTGTATGTTCGGTGACAAATTGCGAAAATGGTCGTTTATATCTTGTAATGTAGGGGCGTGCTTCTGTAGTTCTGCAATGTACTGCTTCGGAGAGCGAATAGTCATGGACGCGGATAAGATCCGATTGAGAATCTCGGCGAGAGTACTGCCGCGGTGAGGCGTCGCTAGGAAAACGATACCAGTGACGCTATCAATGATATTTTTGTATTGGGGGTCGCTCCGACCTAGGATGTAAGCCTGTGCACCGCGTGAGCTGAATAGTCTTGCATTGCACTGATCTATGTGACTACCTTCTTCACGACCAAACCTCCCATTGAGTGAGCAACGAAAAGAATAGGAGCCTCCGAGGCGTTAGCATGTTTAAGCGAATCAGTAGTAAATCGTACCGAGCCCAAATTCAGACTACGCGCCTCTTCATCAGAGCCGAACTTCATACGCATCAAAAGCTCCTTTGCAAAGTCGGAAATATTGAAGATGTCGCTATGAGCAGACAAGAAATTAGCATCATATCCAAAAGTAAGTACTCTTGCAGTATTGATGTCCGGTTCAAGTGATAGCCACTCTTTAGGCCAAAAAAACTTGAGGTCGCGATTATGTGACCATGTCATCCTGCTGGTACCCCCGAGACCATGAACAAACACAATGTCCATGGTGGGCAGACCATCTGGCTCGAAAACAACATTGAGTCCGAGTGGATTTGCATGTCTGCTCCATAGAGCTGCATCGTCCTCTGCCTTGGATGACGAGTCTGAGTCGTCAGGGACATAAGTCGATGATGTAGCTTCGGTGATTTGTGATGTGAGTTTTGTACTCAACCGACGAGCCAGCCCCGGCTGTACGTTATTTTGAGACGACTTCGTTGCCGACGCTGGCTTTTTCTGAAGGAGTTTCTGGAGCTTGACAGGTCAGCTTAATGCCAAGAAAAAAAGCTTGATCCAAGGCCATTGGACTCAGATTTGACTGTTAGATCATTGAAGGAACTGGGTTATCAGAAACAGCCACAAAGGGATAAAGGTCGATCATAAAGAAGGCTTTGGTTGGGTAAAATGCTAGTCTGTATATGTCAAAGGAGACGAAAGGCTTTGCCTACCATGATTAATGATCAATCCTCTGACGAGACACTGGCACGGCACTGAATCCTGCAATAATAAGTGTATGACGACGATTCATCTTCGCGAAATAAACGTCGCGAGGATACAGTGCTCAGTGCGTTTGCACATTGCGCTGAATGGGATTGGTTTCGAGAGAAGAGCAAACACAAAGCCTTGCAGAGGTGACAGCTCCCGTATTGAGTGGCAACCACATCGCGGTCATCTTGACCAGAATTTGACGAGATCGCCTCGCTGAGCAAACGCCCCAGGCGCTGGTGTGGCCTGAGGCGCTTGTTGGCATGTGTGTCGTAAGTGCAGCCGACGCGAAACTGTGAACTGATAGGATAGGCGGTGTGATGTTTCAATACACCGGGCGGGCCGTGAGATAAATTGGTTTCGGGCACCGTGAGATCCGTGCTACTCAACCATTGCCGCCAAACATGAATGGACGGTTTGTGCAGGAGAGACGGAAGCTCGCTCCTGCTCGCAGCTGGAGGCAGATTACCACCTCTGCCCATCCTCCGTCCGTCCTCCGCCACTGCTGAGATTATCAAATTACTATTGGATGAAGCTCGGTAGGCTGCCCCGCAGAATAGAATTTAGGCCCACTTGGACTGACATCCTTAGTTCTTATTTGTTCGGATTCCTTGCAACGATTGTCATAAGAGGCCAAAATCCTAGGGTATGCACATCGAACACAGAAAGCTGTCCTGGGGCAAGTACTCTGAACTCCGGCGCGATGATGATTCTTCTTGTCCAGGGATGAGACTGGAAATGCGGAGTACACCTGCACCTGATCGCGATCGGTTTTCACCAAAGCCGACGCCTCGCGCCTTGAGTCTTATCTTCACTAATGGAAGGCCGCATGCGTTGTGGCCAGCATATGCCGTACAAGCTGCTTGACCATCTCGTCGGCGTTCCTTAGGCAGCCAATCTCCATGACCGCGGGAAGTCATCCTTTGTGATAGCCAATGGAGCTATGCAGGTGACAATAGCTAGGTAATGAAGGAGGGCATCTGATGGGGAAACATGGGGTACTTCAGATGCAGCTTCCTGTCAGAGGCGAACGTTCATAGCCTTGGAGTATTGAGCCGCATACTTGTATTTAATGCCTGCTGACGAGTTTCCCTTCGAAAGTCATCTCGCTTGAAGTACGTATTCAGTGCAAAGAGTCTTCTTATTTGCTTATTTTTTCTTTCTCTCATAAATTTGCTTCCGTCTTCACATAGGAACCATGGCAGAGACGCGCTCCAGTGTGAAAGAAGTGCTTCCTGATATCGGCGGAAATTTCCCGCTCGATCAGGCCGTCATTGATAGTGGGTATATTAACTGGTCAAAGGGCGTCATCTTATAGCGAACAGGGCTGCCAAGTGGGTGTAGAGTGTTCGACGCGAGCACGTACGGGACATCTGCGTGGAGTCGGACAGCTCGCATTCAGGTTGAGTTATCAGATGGTTCTCATAAAAGCTATTTTCTCAAGGTACGAAACTGCTCCTGGAATATCCGTCCTTTTAACCAAGCGTAAAGTGCGCCACAGAAGGGGGCGATCTCATGATGGAAGGAGAGTTCAACTCCATCTCCTCGATCAACAAGCTAGAGCCTGGATTTGCCCCCGAGCCGTACGCGTGGGCGAAATTCACATGCACTGAACCTACGACATGGTTTTTCTTGCTGGAATTTCTTGACCTCAAGCACAACATGGTTGATCCTGTCAAGTTCTGTGCAAAAATTGCAGATATGCATTCAAAGAGCGAGTCCCCAAGGCCAGGCATGTTTGGGTATCACATTCCTAACTGCCATGGGAAGATTGTACAGAACAACAAGTGGGACAGCAACTGGTGCCGCTATTTTTCAAAACTCATAAAAGACTTCTTCGAAATTGAGGTCCAGACTAATGGAGAATGGCCAGAATACGAGGAAGCTTTTAAGCGCTTAGCTACTTTTACTATCCCGAAGCTCCTCGAACCGTTACAAGCAGAAGGCAGAACACTAAAACCATGCCTAGTACATGGCAATCTTTGGGAGGAAAATGTAGCTACGAGAGTCGATAATGGGGAGCCGGTCGTCTTTGATGGAGCGGTGATGTATGCACACAATGAGTACGAGCTTGGGATGTGGAAAATGGTAGGTTGTCGTTTCGGAGCGTCATATTTCCGCCAATACTTTCGAAAATTTCCGCCGAGCGAGCCAGTAGAGCAACGGGAAGACCGCATACGCCTATACGGCATCAAATTCAATCTAGCCAAACTGATTGGGTGGCCCTGTGCGACTTCCACAAGGGAACAGTGAGTTGCCTCATCGAGTTCATCTAACATAAAACTGTCAGTAATTGATTTTATGCAACAGGATTTTGAAGGATCTAACCTACCTTAACGACAAGTATGCTTAGGTGTAGATAAAGAAACATCAGTATGATAGGTAATAAGGTGGATGGGGATGGATGTGCAAGATAATAACGTACGCCATATCAGCCAATCGTCTCGAAATGCCCGATTTCACAGATTTTACACATGTATTCAGCAAGCAAAATTACTAGCAAGCTGCATATTATAAGTACATACTGTTACCATTGCTGTATTAAGGTAGTATCTAAGGTAATTTGAAGCTGATAAGACGTAACTTCTCGGTGTGTTGGCTGTCGAAGCACCTGTTTAAGCGCCTGTTGAGGCACCTGTAGGAGCACCTGTTTGAACAGCTGCAGAAACGCCTGTTGAAGCACCTGTCTCAGTAATGGTGGAAGCATCCATTTAAGCAGCTGCAGAAATACCTGTTGAAGAACCTGTCTAGGCATTTGTTTGCACACCTATTGAAGCATCTATCTAAGCACCTGTCTAAGCATCTCTCTGAAAGGCTTTGCAACAGGTAGGTGAACAGGTGCTCCTACAGGTGCTTCAAAAGTCGCTCCTACAGATGCTCAAACTAGCTGTGATAATAATCACTTGATTCCATAAGTTTAGACAGAAAATATCCTACTTGCTAGCAAATACGTATGTGTGGCGAATCTTTGAAATCAGCGCTAGTGAGACGATTGGCCGATATGGCGCACAGTCGGTAACAGTTGCAGAAAATATTTTCGTCCACGCACCTTTGTCGATCACCTTTACGTACTTCTTTCCCGACGGGCCGCGGGCATTTGCATTGGATATCTAGCTTTCTCGTAAAATGCCGTAGGCGCTACCTGGTGATTATTGATTTCACAATGATTCTCATTCCAATATTTTCTTAGCTCATATTGTTACTCGTTCCAGGTGAACAATGTCCCACGATCACGAGGGTCGTACGCGTAGCACTAAGGAGCCGTCGTGTGGCAATGAAAATCCGGAGGAACAATCAAGCTTCCAGGAATACACTGCCTTTTCGAGGCGTCAAAGATTCGGCATCGTACTCCTCGTAGCGCTTGCCGGGTTCTTCAGTCCCCTCAGCGCGAACATATACTTCCCAGCTCTAAGCTACATTGCTAGAGATCTCCACGTCTCCCTCGAGCTCATCTACATCACTGTCACTGTTTATCTTATTGTACAAGGCATTGTCCCCTCTGTATTTGGAGATATTGCTGACCAAATTGGGCAACGTCCTGTGTACCTACTTGTGTTTTTCCTCTACTTGACGGCCGACATTGGGCTCGCACTCCAAGACTCGTATGCAGGATTACTACTTCTTCGCATGCTACAAAGCGCTGGAAGCTCGGCGACAATTGCTCTTGGAATCAGCGTTGTCGCAGACATTGCTCCTCCTCACAAAAGAGGTACTTATGTTGGACTTGCTCTGGCAGGACCCAATAGTGCGCCTAGTATAGGCCCTGTCCTCGGCGGCGTGTTTGCAGAAAAGACAGGCTGGAGATGGATCTTCTGGTTTCTGACGATCTTGGCTGGACTCTGCATTATCTTATTCGTGCTTTTGTTCCCCGAGACATGTCGAAAAATTGTGAACAATGGAAGTTTGAAGCCGTACGGGATTAATCGGACCATGATTCGCGCACTTCTGCCTCTGAAAGCGGAGTCAGGGGCAACTTTGCCTGCACAGCGAGCTGCATTGAAACACTTCGCGAATCCGCTCAAATGCTTACGTATCATATTCCATAGAGACACTTCTCTTATTCTCTTCGCTGACGCTATTTTCTACGTTGACTACAGCTGCGTTCAAGCATCCTTATCACCACTGCTACTCGAAATCTATCACCTTAACCCGATCCAGGTTGGGCTCTGTTACCTAGCATACGGTGTCGCTTGTGGCGCAACATCCTACCTGTCCGGTCGTACCATTCCTTTAAACGAATTTGACGCTGTCGCTGACGGAAATAGGCAAGATGATGGACCGAGACTATCGTATGACGGCCAAGGCTATTGACCATACCATTGAAATAACACGTGGTGACGATCTAAAGCGTTTTCCTATTGAGAAAGCACGCACCCAAAGCGTTTTCTACTTCACAGCGCTCACAACAGCCGCCACAGCTGGCTATGGTTGGTCAATGGAAAAGCGTGTTCACCTTAGTATACCGCTCATCCTGCAATTTCTTTGTGGCTTAGCTACAACAGGGACTTTCAACGTCTGCAATACACTGATCGTGGATATTCATCCCGAAAATCCGGCGACTGTCAGTGCGTCGGTTAGTATCGTCCGATGCAGTGTGGCTGCTGTCGGCGTATCAGTCTTGCAACTTCTCTTCGATTCGATTGGCATTGGCTTCACATTTACGCTGCTCGCTTGACTATGTGGGTCGACATTGCCAATGCTATGGACGGTGAGAGTGTTTGGGATGGGATGGCGACAGCAAAGGGAGGCACGGATGACAAAAAAGCCAGACGGATGTCACAAGTAGATGGGGTAACATTTCAAAGAGTCGCATTCAATTCTGTGACAACAACACCTGTTCATTGGCTCTAACAGTACATGTTACAGCGGCACCAGTAGGGTCTTAAGAGTGAAACCCAAACAGCCTGGGAAGGCTGAACAGCAATTTGTGCTTACGATGGACGCTCAAGCTCTTTGCTGCGACATTCCTTCGTCAATCTTGATTGAAGGCCAAGAAAACAGTTCTTTCCTTCTGAACTCGCCCCGAGAAGAGTTTTGTACAAGCTCGATCCTCTTTCTTTACACAGACCACTCAAGAGCGGTGTCAACGAAAGAGGAGCTCCCAAAGCTTGGACAGGAGCAACCATCAGCACTTTAGTTGAAGGGGGAAGCACTCTGCTTGAATCGTGCGAGGTCGGCTTGATACAGAGCTTGTAGGCTAAAGCCCGCAAAGAAGCCTAGCCAGGCTCTCCACGCCAAGTCGCTGGATCAGGATAATCCTCGGCTTGATTTCAAATTGTGTCAGTTTTGCAGAGAACTTGGAGAATTGAGAATCTCTATGGCATGGCGTAAAGTCAGGAATTAGTACAAAAAAAAAGTTATTGCTTTGAAGAAATTAAGTGTACAGAGGTTTATTTCAGAATTTTTGTCTCACGTAAAGACTTCGCGGGTGACACTATTCAACCTAGTATTTGTATGAATTTTTGAGATTATGACCGCGTTTCTATCCTGAGGTGCAGAAAATGGACCAATTGCCAACTAATAAACTAGCGGGTATATTCTACTGGGGCGCTCCCCGAATTAACACGCCAACCTTTGGCGCAGGACAAAAACTTTTGAAATGGACCTCTGTAACCTTGATTGGGACTGATTGCACTAATCTCACATCTACAGGCGATAGCTATCTATGTGTTCATACAGGTGGATATGTGTTCAAGGAAACATTATCTGGAGGATTATATTCAAGATCAGCAGCAAGCAGCATCCAATCGAAGCCGTTTTACTCGAGTTCATTGGACACGCCCGTGTGGAACTTATTGAGCTGTATCGAAGGCTCAATTGGCTCCGTCGGTGCCATCGATACCTGCCAGTTTGGTTGATGGTCTCCATAATTGAAGCTTTCGTTCAGCGGCTGATATTGAGACGAAGGCAGTACCATCTCGAAAGCTGTTATCTGGTCAGGCTGGATACCAGAAGTATCGGACACTCTAGCACCACTGGACGTCCGAGAGTCGAAGCTAGGGATCAGAGAGCCCGCTTTGGTTCTGGTAGTCTCCACTTCAGACCCTTGAGATGGAGCCATTTGAGTTTCCGGAGGCGCCGGTAGGTCTGGCCGAAACTTGCTCTGAGAGCGGGAAGATGGAGGTTGGCTGCGCTGCGATTCTCCCAACCCTGAATCCGGCGCTGGTAGCGCTTAAACGCCAAAGCGACACCATCTTGAAATATCACTTGCGCAAAGCCCTCCACATCATCTTCGTGCACAGGTCCGTTGGTTGGAGTCGTAGTCAGGAGCCACCGTATGATTGACGGGCTTTCGGAAGGGGCAAAATCTTGAAAATCGTGAAGCTGTTCTTTGAGAGGAGAACCAATATCTGGGAGAACAGTAGTAGTCAGCATTCGTTTAGATAATTCCCTCTTGGCTTGGAAGAAGCCGTGGGAAAACTAGGAAACTGTATCCCGAGCGCTTACAAGGACTTTGCGGGCGACGTGCGCCTGGGAAAAGAATATCTTAGATAATGTACCAATTTTCCTTAATACTCTGCGTTGGAGAAACTTTTTGGTAAAGCCTCTTTCGGAGGCTTGAGCTGATCCCTTCAAGCATTTTGCGCGGAGCGCTCTCGCAGGGAGGTTCGTTCCTTGTATGGTCACCTCGTGATTCTTCGCACTTAAACTCGCGCGAGCATCTTGGGCAGTGAATGGGTACTTGACGACGTCGCAAAAGATGCTGTTTCAGGCGATTTATAGCGTCCATGTCGATGTATCGATAGCAATTCCGATAGCGCCAGGGATTGAATTTATAGAAAGGATATGCCAACAATTGATGTTTTTCAGCCTTAGGCTTTCGCAAGCGCGGCCGGACGTTCTGACAGTTTTCATCATCTTCCTCATTGTCGCTTGATGTATCTCTACTTTTCCTCTTCGAAGCGATCTTGCTTCCTTCTAACCCTTGATTTGATTGAGAGTTGCCCGATGATCTTGATCCTTAATGCGTCTGGGATCAACACGACTCTCCTGCGCCTATTGACCCGCCTTGATTAGTTTGTGCTGGCAATAAGAACATAACAGTCGATAAGACGCATTTGATCTAAGAGAAGCAAGCGGATGGTCGTCCATGTCCCACCGGTTTTCGGAAGTATTTGAATCTGTCCGGAACGAAAATTCCGATCCGCTCTCGTCTGCCTTGTTGTTTGCTCGTAACAAATCTTCCACGTTGCTGTTGAGCTCAGTTTTTGGGTCCGGAAGTCCTTTGACTTGAGGTATGTGAACGCTCCCTTGGCAATTCCATTTTTTATTTAGACATTCCCTTTTCTCGTCCATATCGACGTGATGCGAGTCATTCTATACATTTTGCTCGGGACCTAATTCTTCGTGTTCGTGGAAATTATCCTTTCCTTCGCTATGAGCACTTTCACCAGCGCTTTCCAGGTGAAATCGGGAAATTGAATCTGACGAGGCACTACTGTAGGGTAAGCGCTGCACGTCGATGACTTCATCTGCTCGACGCCATTGGTGGCGCTTACGTCCCTGATCATGCCATGGTATATCCTGTTCCGGAGGCTTAAGTAGTAACTGATCCTCCTCGCCGAGTTCAGGAGTGGGTGTGCTACAAGAATATTTCCTTCGTTTTGGTGGACTTTCAGGAGTTGTGTCACGCCTCGCCCGCTCTAGAACCTCTTTCTCAGAGACTTCCCTGAGATTAGGTGTAATTGAAGGGTGGATTCCGTGGAGTTGAGGGTCACTGATGTTTGAGACACGAAAGTCACCAAATTTGCCAAAGCACGGATTTCGTAGTCGCGTCGCAGGCAGCGAATCACTTGATGGCCCTAACTAGGCAGGAACATGGTTAGGGGTAACAGAACTCTTGAACACAGCGGGCTTTATCCCAAGAGTACGAGCAGGCAAAATGTTGTTGTGAGATGCGGGATGACCTAGTAGCCATGGCGGGATTGAGCCGTGCAGGATCGAGCCATCAACGGAAGTAAAAATGGGCGTGGGCAGTAGCTCAACAGTCTTCACGAATTCTGTCCGTGTATACGGCTCTGATCTAGACGGTTGACAAGTAGTTGGGTGCATATTCTTGTTATAATGTATGTCGAACTCATGCTCGACGTCTATATCTCCTGATAAATCATTATCATCTTTCGGAGATTCAGTTTGTGGAAACTCAGGGACACCATAGTTAGAGAAGTGGTCATTGTAGGGTCTAGAGAAGTGTTCATAGTCGAGTGGTAGTCTAACGGAGTCGATCACCTACTTCGACCGATGCACAGGCACTGCCCGTGCCGCGAGGTTGTCGAACACACAAATTCCAAGAGCAATCAGCCTGCCTTGGGATCCCATAATTTGATGTCTTGACAACAGTTTCTGGCACATTGGTGCATTCAGGCTGTCAGCCCAAGAATTTGATGTAGCAATGGTCGGATTTTGAAGCTTTTCCGATGATGGTGCTATTGTCAAAGATCACAGTTCTGAAGCACCATGTTGATTCAATTCCTACGGAATCTGAGCCGTTTATATATACGAATTACAGCTGTTCCCAGCCCTGATCTTGTTAAAGATCCCAGAGATCACAGTTCTGAAGCACCTCTGTCTTTTCAATCTCTACGGGAATTGAGCTGCTTATATACACAAATCAACCCCTGTTATTCTGTGCTGGATCTCATCCTTCTGAATTCGGCTGTGATATCCGCTGAGGGGTAAACCACTATTGGTTTGTGTTTGTCTGCCTCCTTTTAGCACAGAGCTGCGCAACCTCAATAGTCTGTACCTTTCCTGTGATAAGCAGCTTGCATATCCTTGACAGCTATTCTATAGCAAAAGGAATGGTCTCTTGGATTTGAGAGTAGCTCATATTGATGAATACGTGGTAGTAGAACACCACCTTACCGCAGTAGTGAAATAGATCATTTTAAATATTTCGCGTTGATCGGAGACGTCTGTCAAAGGCCCTTTGCACTAGGGCACAGAAGCATTATCTAATAGAGCGACGTGGTCCTGCAGAGCACCCTGTACAACATGTCGGGCGTAGATGCAATTTTCGCGACATTCTGCCCGTTTAAGCAAAAAGCGTACTTCTGGTCCAACAGCTACTTCGAAGTCTCTTGTGTTACCGCCGTAGCCTTGGGTATATAGAAAGACTTAGATACAGTGGCCAGGCATTGCAGTTCGAATAAGCGCTATTTGTAAAGAGGATCGAGGAAGCGACGTTCGGCCAGGAATCTCTTCCCGAGCTCTGAAGTTGAACTCAGAGTATAGAATATTATCTCAGTCCTGGGCCAGAAGAAATAGACAACCTTCCCATTCTCACACACATACATTACTCACATCCAGCTTCACTTTCACAGTAAGAATCGGCTCTCGGCTGCCTCCTTCTCGCTGTGACAATGAGTACTATTGGTAGTCTTCAACTCAAACTATACAACAAGGGATTGCAGGGCGTTGTCTAGTTTTGGTCAAGTGGCAGAACTCGTTTCTGGGTACAGAGGTCCATTACAAAAATTTTGTCCCGCGCTAAAGTTTGGCATGTTGATTCGGGGAGCGCCCCAGCAGAATATTCACACTAATTTATTAGTTAATAATTGGTCCATTTTCTGCACCCCAGGGTAGAAACACGGTCACAACCTCAAAAATTCATACCAATACTAGATTGAACAGTGTCACCCGCAAAGGCTTCGCGCGAGACAAAACTTTTGGAATGGACCTCTGTATCCGTCAATAGTGAGCGAGTCCATGGACAGTGGAATGCTAGTTCAGTGATCAAGTGTGAATTGACAAATGGACTGCGAGGAGACTGTCCGGCTTTTTGGCTGCAAATGATGACCTAGGTGCCTAGGTATTCTATGTATCGTTTAGCTGTATGTATCAAGGCTTCGGTAGGTTTTGATAGAGTATCGTAAAGCCCAACTCGTATGTTCACGCTCGCATGCTCGCATACGAATCCCAGTAATCATGCATGGTATTCCTTGAGGATCTATACGTCGACAAAGCATGTTTTTGCTAAGCCTCGAAACTAACGTTGGCATCTTAATGGAGCTGCGACCGCAATGACTATTTAGTTCCAAATCACGATTTCTTGTCTAAAAATTTCACATCTTCAATGCAACCAGTTCCCTAAAATCCCCATCAATCTGTACCAGTGCTCCCACACCACCTTCCTCAACGACCTTGGTCTCGACTACGAAGACCGCGATGAACTCCATCTCTTCCGTCTCGCTCGCATTGGCGCTGATGCGGTGGTGACAACCCGGGGCCTCATACCACGTCTCGCCCTTAGACAGCACCTTGGTCGGCTCGTCGTTCATCTTGTTGTAAGCGGCACCTTTTAGGATCACGCCGGATACAGAGGCGCCACCATGGCGATGCGGCGGAGTGGCGCCACCGGGGGGAAAGCTGACCTGGAGAGCTATGCAAGAGAAACCGGGGACGTTGACTAAAGGGTAGGAGTAAAGAAGCTGTCGAGTCGGCAAAGGCTTGTTCTTCAGCGCACTGGACTTTCACATCAGTTTGAAAATCCGCCACCGTCTATGGTTGTCTACCTAATATCGTATGGCGGGTCTGGAACTGCGTAGCCCATGGTCGCTGTAAGCTGTCGTTATTGCCGAGTCATGCACAAGGACTTTTAGGTATTGAGCAAACCGTACGCCAATGATTTTAATCTGAACTAGACTCTTTTAATCCACTTTCCTATGACTTGGTCTGCATCACACTGCAACACCTTTTGCCACCTGTGCTAAGAATCCGCAGGCCCGCACTGAGGAGGCTATCTTTCTGTTACAAGGGTCAATTTGGATGGTCACACGATAAGAAGTTTAAGGCCAGGTTGTCCTCGAAGTTAAAGGACGAAGGCTAAGTCGGCCAGATTTAAATGTATATCAGTACATGTGCAGCCGGCAAGCCGGAAGGCTCACGCCCTACATACGGCGGATGGGATCATGAATTGACGCTGGGAGCGCGGCAGAGTTTCAGCGGGAGAAGCTTGGCAGGAGACCGTTGGGCGACCAGGCATGGCCAAGAGTGGTGGTGGTCCCTGGAGATCCTGCTAGCTCGAGTTAGCGCCAACAAAAATAATCCAGTGACGTTCCCCCGATACGGCGCCAAATTGCGCGTAACTCGTAGGGCTGCCGGTGATTAAACTTGTCAAAAAGGCCTCCTCCATCGCCCACCTTGATCCTTCATAGACCCCTCTTCCACGGTCGGACGGTGTTCATGTATCTCTTGTAATTGTATCGTTTTTAACCACGCTCGCTTTTCCATACACGTCTTTTGCTGCCCGTCGTCCACGCGTAAAGACTCCTTTATCCCCCCTTTATCAGCATTCCGGGGTTTCCGCGGTGTTCTCACGATAGATCAGTCCCCTATAGACAGGCCAAGCTGCTTGCCATCGGCACAGCATTTCTTTTTCCTTGCAGAGCTGGCCTCTTGAATTTGGAACGGTGAAACAAGATGGAGTCCGGCTCCATTCACGAACTTCATCCTCGACAATCGCCACAAACCACACCACAAAGCAGCACGGATGTCTTCCTCAGTCTGATTGCAGATCCATTCTCCAGCGAGGTGAGTGCCTGAAGAAGAATATCGTCCCAGTCCAGGAACCAATGACTCTTTGACTTGCTGACCTGATGAAGATTCAATCGTCTGCCTTTCTCTCTGCTCTCATCATTTCGGTCGCCCTCACGACGTTGATAATCTTGGTCTTCTCCCTGCTTCGGCCCTACAATACCATCACTTATGCACCCAAGCTTCGTCATGCCGATCAGAAGCATGCACCACCGCCGATTGGAAAAGGATTCACAGATTGGGTTAAACCCGTCACTCAGACAAGAGAACAACAATTAGTGGACAAGATTGGATTGGATGCAGTGGTGTTCTTGCGATTCACACACATGTGCCGCAATATGTTTGCTGTGCTTACTGTTGTGGGATGCGCTATCATCATTCCAGTGAATATCAAGGGAGGATTTGCCAGTGGCCACGGGAAGACATTCAATGATATTTCTTCATTCATGAAGCTGACTCCACAATTTGTTTCTGGAAACTTCTTCTGGGCTTTCGTGGTCAGCGCATATTTGTTCGACATCATCATCTGCTATTTCCTCTGGTCGAATTACCGGGCCATCTTACGACTCAGGAGAAGCTATTTTCAGAGTGCCGATTACCAGAAGAGTCTTCATTCCCGCAGCCTCATGGTAGGTAGAGTAATGGTTTTGAACGCCGACAGTGACTGATACCAGAAAGGTTACTAATATTCCTCGAGACTACCGAACGGATGAAGGCGTAGTACGGCTGATTGACGATGTACGAAATGTGAATGAAATACCTAGGGCTGCGATCGCGCGAAATGTCAAAGATCTCCCTGAATTGATTGAAGAGCACGAGAACGCTGTGCTGGAGCTTGAAGGATACCTCGCGAAATATTTAAAGAATCCCAATAAATTGCCCCCAAATCGGCCCATGTGCAAGCCGTCGAAGAAGGACAAATCCCGCTCCCACGAGCAGAAAGTGGACGCTATCGACTATTTGACCTCGCGTGTTAAAGAATTGGAGATGGAAATCAAAGAGGTCCGACGTTCCATCGACAAGCGTGACGCGATGCCCTACGGGTTTGCAAGCTTTGAGAGTATTGAACTGGCTCATAGCGTTGCTTATCTCGGACGTGGGAAACATCCCCATGGCAGCAACATTATTCTTGCACCAAAGCCGCACGACCTAATCTGGAAAAATCTCGGCATGGACCCTAAGACACGAAAGACTCGGAACGCGTTCCTCAACTTGTGGATGGTCATTTTCAGTATCATATTTATTGTCCCCAACGCATTGACTTCGGTGTTTTTATCCAACTTGTCCCATCTGGGTATGGTCTGGGGAGACTTCAACAATACATTGAAAGCACATAAAACTTTCTGGGCCGTTGTTCAAGGTATCGCGGCTCCCTTGGTATCTGCACTATTCTACATTGGCCTTCCAGCTATGGTCAGGCGTATGGCTACTCACGCGGGCGATCTCAGCAAGACTTCTCGAGAAAGGCACGTCTTGTCCAAAGTCTACGGCTTCTTCGTCTTCAACAATTTGATTGTCTTCTCAATCTTCTCCGCGGTCTGGGCTTTCTTTGCAGCTGTGGTTGCAGCCAAGAAAAACAAGACAGATGGGTGGGAGGCGGTCAAGAATCAGCATGTTTTGGACAAGATTGTCATCACTCTTTGCAGCACGACCGTCTATTGGCTCACCTTTTTGCTTCAGCGAAGTTGGTCAGCTGCTCTGGATCTTTCTCAAGCCTGGTCGTTGGCGTGGGGTTGGTTCCGACGTAAATTCACCAGCCCGACTCCACGGCAGTTGATCGAATTGACTGCACCACCTCCATTCGAATTTGTCGACTATTACAACGCGTTTCTGTTTTATGCCACCGTCGCTATCTGTTTCGCCACCCTACAGCCGCTTTGTCTTCCCGTTGCAGGCCTGTACTTTGCTCTGGACAGTTACATGAAGAAGTACATGCTCATGTATGTTTTTATCACCAAACACGAGTCCGGAGGAAAGTACTGGCGTACAGTCTTCAACCGTTTTTTGTTCGCTACTCTCCTTGGCAACCTCGTCATCGCCCTTGTCGTTGGCCCTCAGGACGGCAGTACCAACTGGGCGATGCTGGCTGCCCTTCTACCGCTACCCTTCCTTCTCCTCGGTTTCAAGTGGTATTGCAAACGTGTGTTCGACGATGGCATCGATTTCTACACGAAAGGAGACTACATAGACAGGGAGGTAGACTTGGCTTCTGCCGACAAGAAGGGTCGACGAAGTGATCGGGTCGCTGTCAAATTTGGCCATCCTGCTCTGTATAAACCACTCACCACTCCTATGGTATCTGAAAAGTCTCACCACTTGTTGAAGGAAGTCTATCGAGGACGCCTTAGCGCGGATCTCGACGTGGACGGCACTGGTGGATATGGCGATGTTTACATGGACTCCATGTCCCAGAAGCGGCTGGGAAAGAAAGACACCGAATCTGATGGACCCTTCCAGTTCGTTGCCGAATCCGAGATGGACTTTGCGCACTTCAAGAACAACGAGGATTTCCGCGAGCAGTACGAGGGCGAAGGGGGGCTCTACTCTCGACCCGACACACCAGACAGCTGGACGCCCGGGCACAGTAAGCCAGGCAGCAGAGGCCAAAGCGGTTCACGTTCAAGTAGTATAGCCAGTGACAGTCGAGGGTTCGCAGGTGCAGCAGGTACCACGTATCCAGCTGGCTATCACCAGACGCCGAGTGCACTGAGAGAGGCTAGCCCAGCACCAAGTCTTGGTTCGGATGCCAGGAGCCTGAGCAGAGGCCCAGCGCTAGAACGGGTGGACACCAGTGGCAGTGGGAGAGGCATTTTGCTGAGGAACGCAGCGCCAATGCCTAGCTCCTTGGTGCCGGGTGGTAGTGGGTTGCAAACGCCTGAGGAGACGAGCTATGATCCATTCAGGAGGGGAAGGCAAATATGAAGCAAGGCTGAAAAGCCGCAAGGAAGTAGGTGGCTATCTGGAATCGGCGTCGACGGCAATCTGACCTATCAGACAAAGCACTGGGCGGAGTAATTAATGTGGTGATCTGAGCGTGGTGGAGGCGATCAATTGGGTGGCCTTTGTGCTGAAGATATAGAACTGCTAGAATTCTGTCTCAAGGCAGAGGTCATAATGAAATGCACGCTCCCTCTTCAAGCTTTTGAGACTGCGGAAGTGCATTACGAGGCTGTGACGATGACAGGGGAAGGCGGTATGCCAGATTAGGAAAGGTGCGCTTCTGCGGATCACCCGCTCCTTTTCCAACGGCAGCCAAGGCTCTCTCCTGCAAAGGTTCTCTTATCTTGCTGCAACCAGCTCAGATCTGCCTGTCGGAGCCTTGTGCAGGTGAAATCATGTGGTATGTGAACAAACTTCACGAAACGAAGTGAAGTTTTCAAAGTATACTCTGGTAAGTGAAAACCTTGCTGATTGCTAAGCTCTTTCGGTTGAAGAAGGTCACGCTTTCAATCAATCCAAGAACTTAGGCCACGTCAGGAGAGCAATCAACTGTTACCATTTACGTGTGTACAGAGTGTACTTGGTAAGTGTGACCATGTACAACACCGGGTACCGTGGGGCAAGGCTCGCATAGCCTCACGCATAGCTACCTCCAAAACCCCACCCTGTTGTAGTGGGCCTAAATATCAGCCCTTACTCAACAATGTCAACTCCTCGTTCTTTTCCACACTACTTCGATGAAAATATCAATCCTGCATACCCAGTACGTTCTTTGTTGTGAGGTCTTCTTCCACAATGCACCCCTCCCTGCGAGAGTATACAGCGTCCACTCAAAATCATCCGAATGGAGATAAGCCAGGGCTTTTTCAGTCCCTATTCAAGAATTTGGGTAATACACATGGCAAGGCTTCTTCAAATATCCAGCAATCAATTGACGCAAACCCTAAGACGGATGGTTACTCAGTGAATATGAAGTTGTCGATGACTGCCAACTTACGCTATGATGCGGCAGGCCAGATAATTGGCAATGAGGTCGATGGCTCCGGAAGTCGTAGCATGAAGACAAAGTCAGTTAATGCAAGAGGCAAAACGTATGGAGCCGACAAAATACTCAACATCCCTCATTTCGCACTAGGCCCGACTGGTGGCGCAGAATGGGACTGGGAGTCCCCGACGACGATCCCGAACTACGCTCGCACTTACAGCCCGGGGAATCTTAAGAGAAGAAATGCTCTACATCGAGCGTCCGCTTCTGCCAGGGCTTCTGTTGCTAATCTACGTAAGAAGGATAGTGCGGGGGAACTTGGCTTCAAAAGACATGATTCCGCAAGCGTGTTAGATGATGACGCATCAGATGCTGTTCTGCGTTCGCGAGAATCATGGGATGAGAACTCAGAATACTTCACTGCTAGTGCTCACAACTCAGTAGAACTGAACAGGGCGAGCGGAAGTTCTTCACAAGAACCGCTACAAGATGCTTCGAGCCATGCTGAAGCTTCGTCTGCAAATGCTGGCGATACTCTGATCGTATCTCCTAACTCTCCAAGGAGACCACAACGGACCTACTCCTGGGGACCATCGGAAGAATCCCTTTCCGTATCCATCAACCAACCGATGATGGGAACAGATCGCGAAATCCGCCGCATACAAGAAGCTTGGGACCACGACCTTTGTCTAGAGCTTCAGCAGCAGGAGGAGGAAGACCAGAGACGGCAAGAACAGTCACACACAAAGACATGCATCATTTGCACCGATGACCTCCACGTGTTGGACTTCCAGGTAAAGCCCCCAACAGCACGATGCGACCACCCGGTCGAGGCATGCCAGAACTGCCTACAGCAATGGATCGCCAGCGAATTCGAGTCGAACGGGTGGGAACATATCAAATGTCCGCAATGTCCCGAGCTGCTGGACCACGCAGACATGCAAGCTGCCGCAGACCCGAACCTTTTCTCTCGGTAACCACCATTCCCCTCCTCCCTACCCTTTCCCCTTACCCAAACCATTGCCCTCCTTTTCTCACGACCCAAAGCTAATACCAACACCCTGAAAAATAGATACGACACCCTCACCACCCGCGCCCACCTCTCCCACGAGCCGCTCTTCCGCTGGTGCATCGCGCCCGGCTGCCCCTCTGGCCAGATCCACCTAGTCGAGGGCGGACCGGCATTCACGTGTACTGCTTGTGGCTTCCAGCACTGCATCACACACCTGATCGCGTGGCACACGGGCGAGACATGCGAGCAGTACGATTACCGCGTCAGCGATCAGCAGCAGCGGAGTGAGGAGCGGAAGAAGCGCAAGCGCGAGGAAGAAGCGAGCCAGAAGCTGATGGAGACGACGACGAAGCGCTGTCCGGGGCCGAAGGGCAAGAAGTGTGGGTGGGGGATTGAGAAGAGTGACGGGTGTGATCATATGACTTGTAGGTGGACTTCTGAGCTGGCCTTTTTTTTTTTTCTCCTTTCTTCTTTGCTTCTTTCAGTGCTCTTGACACGGAGTCGTACTACTTTCGTGGCTATGGATCACGGAGATCGCTGACGAAATCCTAATGATGCAGGCCGCAAGTGTTGGCACCAATTTTGCTGGGTCTGCCTTGCTGACTACAAGGAAATCAAGGCCGTGGGAAACACGGCGCATACATTGAGTTGCAAGTATCATTCGAATAACTTGTACCCTCACTAAGACAATACACGCGCTCGGCAACGGAACTTCAACAACAAGGATGGCGCAACGAGGCTCGTCGTCGTGGACATTGTTTCTCGGTACAGGTGGCTGGGACATCGTCCCTCTGCACATACCGCAAAGGCATGCCTTGATTTTGCTTTGGTAATTCCGCGGTTTGGGGTCCGGCGAGGATTCCATTTCTGCATCCGCATTTGGAACATTCTGTAACGCCGAATGTTGCACACCTGACAAGCAAGGCTCGCGTATCTTCTTCAGCGCCTGGATCCGTCCAGTGAGAAACGGAAGTCTTGGCAATTTGCGATTCGAGGTAGGGGTGCTGAGTGGAGTCGAAAGAATAGGAAACATGATCTGCGACGGTATGCCTTCGTGCCGTGACTTTACAAAGAGGATTTGGAAATTGCTTCAATGCGCTCCACGGAAAGGCTTTGATCCAGAGAAATCGCCTCTCTGGAGGAAACAAGTGGCTTCGTGATTGCTGTCATATTTTATTTTTGTTTTCTCTAGTGTTTGGCACTTTGAGCTCACAGCAATACATGGACGGTTGAAAGAAAGGCCGGCTGCTGGATCCGTGCATTGTCAGGTAAGAGAACTCATACGGGATTAGAAAGACAGGCGTTAAGTGGAGTTTGTAAAATAGATGAGTCTACTGGCTCTTTTATTACTTGCAATACCCAGATACGTATACAAATTTCTTCTCTCAAAAATGTAGCTCGGGTAGTTTGCGCCACAAAGCGACCTGAGATTAACAATGGGAATCCTGCATCACGCTCTCGAATTCCATCGTGACCAATGCTGACTTTACCGATCACTGTATTCACGGCATGCTTTGCTTCAAACCCACGGGAGTACTTCATAAGCTCAAGAATCGTCCAGAGGCGAGAACGACCTTGCGTCCAGAGGCGATGATTGCCCATATGACCATGCATGAGGGCATTGCATTAAATCTACCCAGCAGTAACCGGGACCCCATTTCAGAGTCGATTACCCGCAATTCCGTCAAGTTGTCGTCAAGGGGTGCGAGTGATCCCTGAGTAGATTGCGACGCCACTCAATAACCTTCTTCAATTATGAATGGCGTGATGCATGGGCCATGGTGTTGTGCGAGTGGGTCCGCACGCTTCCAAGATGGTATCTGTCAGGGCTCCCCCACATTGTCGCAAGCCACGGTTGCCACATCAAACACCAGCGCTCGTTCGACGAGCGAAGCGCTCTGTGAAGTGGTTGTTCATGAAGCCGTGGTAATTTGATCAATCGTTGTAGGATTGGCTTGGGTTGGTGAGAGCCTTTTTGAGGGCATCGCCGGAGTCTTGCTTGGGATCAAGGTAGGATAGTGCGGTTGGGACGTAACCCTCGACGATGACGGATTTGTACTCTTCGCTGCCTGAGGCGGAAAAATCGACGCGAGGAGAGACGGATCTGCGGATCGGTGAAGGAAGAGCTGCGACAGAGCTGAGGGCAGTGAGAGAGAGTATAGAGATGGTGGTGGTCCTCATGATGGCAGCACGGTAGATGAGACTATGGGAAGTAACTGTCGCAAAGGCAATTCAATTGACTGGGAAAGTCTCCGTTTAACAGAAGAGGACGACCGGTAAAGACAAACGAACCGGGCGACAACCAAATTAAACCGCATTCACCGAGTCAAGCGCAATCGTGGGGGCTAGTCGGGCTACAGCGGCTCATTTAACGGAGCAGGTTGAAGGTGAGCTTGGCGCTAGCATGTCGTGACGTTGGAACTGTGCCAGTTGGCCCTAGACCAGCCAAGCCCTTGAAACTTCCCCAAACTTGTCCTGCGCCAAGACTTGGCAGGACGGTATTTCACTCCACCTGTTGATATCAAGCCACATATTCTGAGCGAACCAGCAGGTATTCCACTGGCCCTGCTGCCTGGCCACCGGAACTGGGGGCTGAAGTCCCTCTCACCACCATGTCCGCTGGCAGCAGGGCGCAAGCACAGGTGGTGCGACCCAGCTTCAGTCAAGCAGCCATTTGTAGCATTGCTCTCAAGGCTTTTGTAGGTGCCACTATATAGAAGATGTGCTTATTGGATATTCATCTGGGCGATGTTTGCGCGCCTGCATGTGGAGGCTTGGACGCCTCCTGCCAACATCCTTCAGCTGCTTCCGCCGATCCCTGAAGCTGAGTATCTTCGCCGCTACACGATTGCCATCCGACCACACCATCTTTCAAGCCCAGCGATATGTACTGCATAACAGCAAATCCAATACGAGGAAGCCTTGCACCAGACTATCGCTTGATTTGGTATGCTATAGAAGATTTTGCTGCCGGTGGCTTAAGCAAACACGAGGCACGCGCCGCCAAGGCTATCACCAACATCCAATCCAGTCTCAACGCCGACCCTAAACATCAATAGGAGCATGCCACGAGATGATCGCGCAAGGCTGCATTTCATTACTTTCCCTTAACTAAGGTATCTAACTCAATTAGGTCCCTCAGACAGTCAGAGTCGCTTGGAAAGAGATCCTGCGCAGTCCTTAATCTCGAGCACCTGGTTGTCAACCTAGTTTCCTGACCCAGACGTTGGGCTGGATCACTCAAAATCGCTCACGTAGGTCAAGTCAGACTCGACAGGCGACTGGCCCGGTTTCATTTTCGCCTGCGACTTGACTCATGAACATATCCTTCTGAGCTGCGGCTGTGCCAGTCTACACTAATTCGGAGCAGCAGTCAATTACGCATTGGTCCACAGCTCGAGCACTGTGCCTATGAACGCCCAATCTAGCGCAGCAGCTCGTCACGAGGCGATAAGGTATTTCAGCGCTCTTCTAGAAAAATGCCCGTGACTCACTTACATTGTTAGCAGCCCTATCGTGTTGGTGACGGTGGTTTTCTACTCCGTGAAACCCTTCGCAAAGGTATCCAATACTGTAGCAGGTTTCTGTACTGTGTCCGATATGGATATGCATCATCTTTCAGCAACTTTAGACGCACTCGAAGGGGTGGATGTTTGTTACAGTTGCTTGGGATAGCTACACATGCTCTCCGCATCAGTGCTAACTACCTAAATCCTGTGCTCTGAAATGCGCCTCTCCCAGAGAAGCATCTATACTCTGAGAGCTAAGGTGGGTAAAATCACGAGGCGCCAGATCCAATGAAGACCTAGGAGGTACTGGGAACCTCTGTAGAGAGTCTCAGATACGGTCATGACATTCTGTAGCCTAAGCCCCCTTGTTGCCTTGTGCCCGACTTAAATTGTATAATTAACCTAGATCATAGAGCAAGCTTCCCAGGTTACCGATCCTCTGCTTCAGAGCTCACCAAAATGCTTTCAATCTTCCTTTCACTGTGGACAAATTTCCAACCAACAGCTGCTCGAGACTTACGCTTAACCAGCGCACAATCATCCGATAGATCATGGCAAGCAGCAGTGCAAAACATTAACGGCATCAATTCGATTCTTACTTTGCTTCCTGTACTGACAGGCAAAGCACAGAATATAAAATACGTGGGAAGCCGTGTACTGCCTGCTTCATTCGTGGTTGCCGGCATTGGGGCTGGCCGCGTTTTGGCAAAGCTCCAAGTCGGCATCCTCTTGATTAGCTTTGACCTCTACCGGAATACTGTCGCGGATCTCTCCTATCCGCACGACGAATATATCAACAAGTTCTCACCCGAACTGGACCATGTGCCGACTGCGACGCCGGAGAGACATGCTTCTGGCAAATACGTCAATCACAACCCATGCGAGGCATATATGGTGGAGGCGTGGTTTCAGAGCAAAGGGGCCCCTTCCATCGTTCAATTGCGACAAACAAATCATTGGCGGATGTTATTTGGAGCCCTTCTCTATCTATTAGTATATGCAGGCGAAACGTACCTCGCCCTCCAAAATGCCGCGAACGAGACGGGATACGTTTACATTGGCATTCAACTCGCATCCGTCGCGGTATGGCTTACAGCAAACGCCGTCGTGCAGGTTTGCCGTGGTCAGGGCAATCCCCGCATGGAATTGAACAAGCTCGAGTCATCGGACTATCGTTGCTTCAGGCTTCCAGTGCTGGGGAAGCATGTATCCAGTGCGATACTGAGCTTTCACATCAACAACCTAGAACTGTACAAGCTTTTTCAGAGCAATTTCAATCAACCCCTTGTTGCAACAGCCGGCGTCTTCATCCTCATGAGTGGCGTTCTTGATATTCTGTCAACAGTTCTTGTGGTTGGCTTGAACACCTGGGCGTACTGGTGGATCGTGCTTGAGCTATTGGTAATATTTGCCAAGGTTTTATTCTGCATCGAACCGCTACGTCTGACTGAGATCAGAAAGGTGATCCCTCAAGATCCGGTATTGTTTGATAGTCGTAGTAGCGAAGATTCCGTGCGGCTTCCTCTCGAGATCAATCCCTCTCCCGGATGGACATGCGAAGCAGTATGCGTTGACTATACCATTCTCAAGGAGACTGCTGAAGAAAGGCTCTGGCGATCAAAATCTGCTGGAGTCTGGGTTGGGCAGGAATATGTGGCTAATGATGCGGCCGGGAATCGACTGACGAGGTTCTTGCATCTTACCGAACACGACCCATCTATCACGCTTAGAGATCTTGCTGCAGTTCCTCAGCAAAACCAGGCTTTACATCGAGAATTCCTAGCTGCGCTAGCTGTTATCGTTCGCGCCAATAAAATTCCAAGCAAAGACTTTCTCTCGGCTGTTGAGGCGTGTGCAAGGAACATGGAGAACACCATGACGCCTTTTTGGTTCGGTTTCGGATCAAAGGGGTTGTTGGATGATATTCAGAATAGCAAGCGGAATCTTGTTTGGAGGAAGTACTTCTAAATTGTACATCATAAAAAAGTAGACTACTAGACATAAACTAGATAGGTAACGTCCATTGCACACGCCCTCGACTAACACGTTTTCGTAGATAGCTCTACTTCTCAGTGTACACTAAAAATGGTCTTTCTTCCCTAAGAATTCCATGTACGACATTTGACCGAAACATGGACGGTTGTCAGAATCGAATCATCTTTTTTTAGCCCGACCTTGGTGCACTAGAAAGCACGCGGTTTATTCTATGTCACAGGGGCGACCAGAAGGCTGCTTTAATGAAATCAATGTCCATACAAAGACTTTCACGCTTCGATTTCTGAGATTTCACCCTTTTTTTACCTTCAATCGCTTTGTACCCTTTCCATTACACCTTCTGCTACCTTTTTGCCATCCTCCTGCGCCTGGGCCCGTCCTCAGGCCTGTTCCCCATTTCCCTGCTTGTTCAGTTGCCGCTAACTTCGCTGCTTAAAGCATTGCTTGGTTGCATACCTATTTTCCAACCCCTGCCTGCAATAGTACTGTATTACAGCATCAGGGAGTGTCAGAAGAAATTTCGCGCCAAAATTCTACACAGATTATCAGTATGAAGCCAAGTCGTGAGTTCCCCATCAAAGTTGGAAGCCATTTCGTCAGCTGTTTACTTTGAGTCAGACTCGCCGGTATATTTCCACTAGCTATTACAGAAAAAATGGCGCGGACGGACAAGCATACATTCTCCCACCTTCGCTACCTATGAACTAGAGACCAGAAAGTCGTATGAACAGCTGACGAGTGGCCCCTCGACTGCCAATATCAAGTGGATCCGAGGATTGGTCAAATCAATGAGTGCGACAAAGATGTCAGGGAGATGGCCCCTCTGGCAAAAATTTCTACCGACAACGTGCGCACTAATTCTTTTAGGAGATTGTCTTATCTCATTGTGCTGTATCGCTACAGATGTCTTACTGAGCACCTTGCCTTTGACTCCTGAGATACAGGCATCTGTCATCGCAGCAAATACCATTGCGCTCACATCATTACGAGACTTGAAGAAAGGGCATGCAAATGAACAATGTTTGGAAATGCACGTTTTGATTTGACACAAGAAACTACCAGACAGATGTACACACCAACACCGATTGCTGCAAATATCAACAATTCACAAGATAGTTGCTCGGAACCAACCCAATATGCCCCTGCTTTCCCACAACCTCTGCCTCCCACCAGCCGTCATCCTGATGCCGCAATACCGCCAGAACATCGCCTTTCGCAAAAGAAAGCTCCTCCGGAATAGCCGCCTGGTACATGTACATCGCACGAGCTGCAGCCCAAACGTTAGCAAGCGTCCTGGATCATCACCATAGAACAAGAACATAAAAGGTCCACTTACCAAAATGCATTATCGGTCGTCCATCCGCCGTATACTGCCGGTTGTCCGCCACGCTCTTACTCCTCACCCGCGTACTCAGCTCTCCTCCCCTCCCGCCACC